>CAUYQV010102085.1:0-26569 GCA_963574575.1 Galagoides demidoff
GGGCATTGTGGCGGGCACCTGTGGTCCCAGCTACTTGGGAGGCGAAGGCAGGAGACTCGCTTGAGCCCAGGAGTTGGAGGTTGCTATGAGCTGTGATGCCATGGCACTCTACCCAGGGGGATAGCTTGAGGCTCCGTCTCAAAAACAAAAAACAAAAAAAAATAAAAAATAAAAAATAAAAAAATAAAAGGAGTGGACTACCCAGTTCAAACTAAAGTTGTCCAAGGGCCAACTTGTGAATGTATCTACCTACATATATAGACATGCATATGTATATAGAAACGTACCTATGTGAACTTTTTTAAATGCTCAGTAATTTTTTCCTTAGCTGTACCATGAATTTGGGGGTTTGTTAAGTGCAGAAAGTATAGCTGATCTCATGGCTCATGCTATGTGTACTGTCGGTTTTTAAGAGCTATGTCAGCCAGCTTTTAAGAGCTTCATAATTGCCAAGAAGCTTCCGGGCATTTTGCCCACATTATGTCCTCTAAGGGGCAGGTAGAACAGTTTTCCCCTTGCACAAATGAGTCCTCCTGGCAAGTGGAGCTCAGGAAGTCGGGTATAAGTGGCCCAAAGTCCACCCATCTCCAAAGTTGCTGAGCTGGGATTCTAACTTAAAGTTAGGGCTCGTGTACTTTGCCACCTGCTACGATTCCTCATTGTCTTAAATAGCAAATTGGAAGCTCCCCACGGGTCCACCCAGAGCTCTGAAGGGGGTAGCAGGCCCCTCAGACTATGCCATTCCAGTGCAGGTAGTACCTCACCTTACCCAGGCATGTCGGAGAAACTAACCTGCCAGCCAGCAAGCTCAGGCACACCAGCTAACCAGAGAGGTGGTGCTCAGAGGTGGTCAGTCCAGACTGCACTATGGGCTCCAACAATCCAACAGTCTGCTATGGACATCACCAAGGCTATCCAGTGAGCTCTGCCAGCTGGGAGACCTCTCTCTACCACCAAGAGCCAGAGCACAGGGTCTTGCCCATTGATTATTAGACCTGAAATCCCACACTACCCGTAACATAATAAAAAATGTATATTTGGTGTCTCTTTCCAGCTGTTGGCACGGAGCTCTTAAAACCTTTGCAATTCTCTGAGCGGGAGGAGTACTAGAAGCATCTTAGGTTTTGATACTTGGTCACTAATTGCTGACACAGAGCTCCTAGACCCCGGGGATTTCCTGGGTGATGGAAGTGTCTTTTGTTCTAATGAAGCAACTTTTCTTGGGCTCCTGGTTGGGGGATGATCACAAGAAAGGCCAAGCCATGAATAGGAGCTTAGAGAGGGCAGAGAAGGTGAAGATTGAGTTAATAATCAATCGTGTCTCTATGATGAAGCCTCCGCAAAGATCCCAAAGGGTTGGGAGATCTTCCAGGGTGGTGAATGCCAGGAAGTGCTGGGAGATGGGGCTCCCAGAGAGAGCATGCACCTCTTTCGTCTGGCTGTTCATCTGCACCCTCGGTGCCACATCCTTCATAATAAACTGGTAAGTGTAACTAAAGTTCCCCAAGTTTTATGATCCATTGCACCCAACTAACAAGCATGACGAGGTGCTTTTAGGAATCTCCAACTTACAGCCATGGATCAGAAGCCCACCTGGGGCTTATAATTGTCATCTGAAATAGAATGGAGCAGTCTTGTGAGACTCAGCCCTCTGCGTCTGCACCAACTGGAGGCAGTGAGCATTAGAGTAGAGTTAAATTATAGGCCATCCAGGCAGTGTCCAACAATAGCTGGAGAATTGGTCACTGGTGGGGGTGGGGGGGCGGGCAAAACATTGGTTTTAGGAGTAGCATGAACATCAAGAAAAAGTTTTTTTCTTTTACTACCAGTTCTCTGAATCGTCCACCCTCTTTCTCCTAGAACTTCTGCCTCAGATGGCACCAAATACCAGTTCAAAGGAATGATCCGAATGTGTGTTTTCCTCAGAACCACTTATAGTTGTTGTTATTAACTGATTTTTACCTCTCCTTTTGGCTTTTATTACTGTTACAAGCCTGTCCGGCTTTCTCTCTTTGCCTCCCCCATCTGCAGGGCGACAATCCCTAAAATCTACGCTGGTCATGCTGTTCCCTCGCCTTCCTCTGTGTGTGTGTACTTCCTCAGCAAAACTGCTCTTCCTCATGACCACCCACAGGTCTTGTATGTGCTCTCAAATTTCTGCCTTATCATCTCTTAAGTTTTATACCCGTACGTCTTGCTTATCCCATCACCTCAAGCTCAACATTTCAAAACCAAACAGGCCCCTGAAAAAGTTTGCCTTTACAATACCCCCAGTTCTAAATAACAGCAAAGTTCTTTTATCTTCAAAATTGTGAATTTTCTCTCTTCTTTTCCCCTCACATTCCATTAGCTACACCATTTATCTATTCCTTTTTGACATGTTTTCATTCATTTTTTTCCCCCTTTTTTCCTTCTAAACCTCTAAATCAGGGGTCCTCAAACTTTTAAACAGGGGGCCAGTTCACTGTCCCTCAGACCATTGCAGGACTGGACTGTGGGCCCTGGGATGAGTCAGCTGCTAAGCAGGACAGGCAGCGGCGGCAAAAACACCCGGTGGGCTGGATACATGTCCTAGGTGGGCTGCATGTGGCCTGCAGGCCACAGTTTGAGGACACCTGCTCTAAATCAAGTTATGCTACAATCATCTCAATTTATCCTTCATGTCCCTTAACCTCACTTCCATATTTTCTATATATTTAAACTTTGTGCATCTTAGTGACTTTTAAAACACTGCCTTCCATTTCACTCATTTTCTCTTTAGCTATATCTAATTTGCCATTTTGTATTTTTACACTAGATTGTTATATTTTTAAAATCTCTGCTGGATCAATTGTATTAGTCTTTTTTTATTGATTCTTTCTTGTTCTTATCAAATTCACTGAAGTTATCCTCCAATCATCCTAATAAATGAAGACTTCACAAGTCTCACCCTGCTGTGTGTGACTTGTTGACTGTCACGAATGGTTGCTTATTTGGAGGTTTTGTGGCTTCTGAATGTGAGTTCTTATTTCTTGAAACTTCACAGGTAGAAAATAAGGCTGTCTAAAGTCTATACCTTTAAAGATGATTTGCAAATCCATGTGCTGGAAACCTAATGTCAATGTAACAGTGTTGGGAGACACGTTTGGGGACACGTTTAAGTCATCAGGGCTCCACCCTCATGAATAAATTAATGTGTTATCAGAAGGACTTTTAGGAATGGGTTCACCCTTCCACTCTCCGCTGTAGAAGGACAGAAAGTTCCTCCATTGCCCTCCTGCTTTCGGCTGTGTGGTAATGCAAAACAGGGAGAAGGCTCACACGGATTGCCAGCACCTTGATCTTGGATTTTTCAGCCTTTAGAACTATGAAAAATAAATTTCTGTTCTTTATATATTTACCCCATCTGCAGTGTTCTATTATAGCAGCATAAAACAGACTAACACATCTGCTTTGAAAGACGTACTTGCTCTTTATTGGAGGGGAAGAGGCTTCCCCGTGCATTAGGAACAGGACAGGCAGCATCCCTGTCCCCTATGCACTAGATTCCAGCAGAACTCTCCCAATGGTGACAAACAAAAATGTCTCCAGGCATGACCAAGGAGCTCCTGGGAGGTGAAATAACCCTTGATTAAGAATGACAGTATAGTAAGTTAATTTATTTTTATTTTTATTTATTTAGGTAAGTTACTATCTCATACCCCCCCCCAATTATTGCTTTGTTATGTTCTTTATATTGCTTTGTGTACCCACATAGTAGCTCCTATTTATTACTGAGAATAAACTGTTCTCGGTTTGTTTTTCCCATTCCTGAGCTACTTCCCGTAGGATAATGGTCTCCAGGTCCAGCCACATTGCTGCAAATGACATTATATTATTCCTTTTTATACACACCCCACATTTTTGTTATCCATTTGTGAATTGGTGGGCACTTGCTTTGAGTCCACATCTTTACAGTTGTGATTGAGCTGCTGTCAACACGTGAGTGCAAGTCTCTTTTTGATAAAATGGCTTCACTACTAAAATTGTAAATTAGTAAAACTATATTTGATGCACTGGAGAAACTCCATCTACTCTTTGGGTGGCTTTAAGACTTTAATCAAGTTTTAAATTGCATTCAAAAGTGTTAGGAGTATTTTCTCTCTCTTCTGCACAGAAGGTAAGTTGGCTGATGAAATCAGTGGTTTGGGGTCACTCAGAAGCAATTAATCAAGAGACATTTGAATAAATGCCATTAAATGATAGCACATAAGACGTGATTAAGACATAATGATTATCAGTACTCATATGGTTAGATAAACAATTTTAAAATGTCAATTTGTGACATTCAGTTAAATTCTAGAAACAATCTTTGGCTGTATTTTGTGTTTGTATCTCTGTTTACACGGGCAATATGAATTTGATATTAGAAAATTCCTAAAATATGTTAACATTTAAGTAGAAAATTATGTTTGTGCATCATTTAAATCAAATCACACTTTTTGAAGTAGTACTAATGTGATTTGCTTCTTTTTACTTTTTGCTTCTAAAACAGAGAAAATTATTTCTTAACCCTGGACTTCAAGGATTATGTGTTAGTCCCAAACATTTCCAATAGCTCTCATCTTTTTGTTTGTTTGTTTGTTTGTTTGTTTGTTGTTTTTTTGGCCAGAGCTGGGTTTTGAACCCACCACCTCTGGCATATGGGGCCGGCACCCTACTCCTTGAGCCACAGGCGCCACCCAGTTCTCATCTTTTTAAAAGTTATGAGCTCTCGAACCTCAACAGACATTTGAGTTGCAAGGACTCACATCTTAGTATAAATCCACTGTGGTTCCATTTTTTATTCTTCACCAAGTGTCCACACGGTATCCAACATCCCGATGAAAAGGGAAAACGGTCATCAGTTCCACGTAGCTACATCTTTGGCATTGCAGACAAACATGACTGCCTGAATTATTCTTCCCTCTCTTTGACCTAACAGATACAGGAAAAGAAAAGGCCCATGTTAGGGAGAGGAGAATCAAGAAGTTGGTCGTGTTTGTTCAGACATCTCATGATTATATAAGCACCAAAGAAAAAGTGCTGTCCAAAATGATGCACAGATCTTTCACCACATGAAGAATGCAAGAGGGGATTTCCTTATTCGTGTCCAGTGGCTGATTTATCCACAAACGTCTCTTGTCCCCGGCCGCCGCTGTGCCAGTATAAATTGTCTGCACAGGGCTGGGGCTGCTCTCGGTTAGAGCATCTGTCTTTCTGTGACTGTACTGAAATGAGCTCTTGAATCCCATCACGCAGCTCTTGATGAGAGCTGTGCAGTGTTAGCACACAGGTCTCCCTAGATCTGTGTGTGTCGAGTTCACACAGAGTGGGTCTCCATCCCTGGGAAAAACCAGCCCTAGGGAGCCATAATGCTCATATTCTGTCAGCCTATCTGTGTCAGTCTCACTACCCTGACAACGTCAAGCACTAGAGGAAAACCCTAGGAATCCCTTAATTTTGAAAAGAGAGAGAAAATAGCTGGTGGCAAGGAATGTCTTCCCTTGGCAGAGTCTGGGGCGTGTACCAGAGAGGTACCTGGGTCCCTGCCTCCTCCTCTCTGCTCCCAACCATTTACCCACCTGCATCACACCTGACGCAGGTTCATGACCCTTCTCGCTCCAAATTCATGGGGAAATTCCCGATGGCTAATTGCGCGAGGGCAACAAGCGAAGTTGCTTGCTCATCCAGCTCAGAAACAGTGTCCCTGCCTAAGACTTGGACTCTGCTTTGCTCCTGGGCTAAACCGACTCATAAATCCCAATGTCCTAGGTCATCCCCTTGCTGTCACACATTATCTTAAACACCGGAATCCATCCTGCTTTTTCTAGGATTTGCTGGTCTGCATCTTCCTGGGGCTGCCATCCAAGTCTCAGAACCCAGAAACCCATAACCTATTTCCAACGCCCCCCAACCACAACTGTGTGTTTCTTACCAGCCAAGATTATCCCTCTTGCTATGTCTGACAGACGGGGTTTGCCCAGCTGTACACTTGTTGGGTGATCCCGCAGCCTCCTTAACATCTTGAATTCAGACTCATCATGGGTAAGACCATTCTGCCCACATAAGTTTTATTTAGAAAATCACACAACATAATATGCTTAATATGCCTGGTCTGGCACCTGGCACACACAAGACATTTCATAAATTATATTTTTGTTTTTGTTTTTTGAGACAGAGTGATTCTGATGCCCAGTCTAGAGTGCTATGGCATTATAGCTCAGAGCAACCTCAAACTCCTGAGTTCAAGTGATCCTCCTGCCTCAGCCTCCCAAGTAACTGGGACCACAGGTGTCCACCACCATGCCTACCTAATTTTTCTTTTCTTTCTTTCTTTCTTTTTTTTTTTTTTTGGTTAAAGATGGAGGTCTCTCACTCTTGCTCAGGCTGGTCTCAAACTCTGGGTCTCAAATGATCCTCCCACCTCAGTCTCCCAGAGTGCTGAGATTGCAGGTGTGAGCCACCACACCGAGCCTGGTATTTTTGTTTCTTGCTGGACATTTGTACTTAACGTGAAACTACACTCTAGGTGACCAATGTATACTGTTAATCAAGGATTCTCAAACTTTAATGTGTAAAAAAATTGATTACAGCACTTATCAATTATGAATTCCTTCCCCTACCAGAAAACTGCATTTTAAAGCACCACCCCATGATGGGCACTGCCGTGGCCTATGCAGTGGTGATTTCCTGCCTCACCAAGGAAAAGGGGACCTTCGAAAGCAATGATTCCAGGCATTGGTAGTCAATTTTGTAGACCCACATTTCCCACCTCTCAGATATCACCCTCCCTTTTTAGCTACACTAAGCTTATGCTGTAAACACAGAACTCCCCACACTGGTGGAAATTTCCCATGACGGGCTGCATCACTGGCATCCCTGAGTCCCTGTCACCTGGCCCACGTAGAGCCAGACCCTGTCTCATGGCTGTGTCCTGGTCCCTTTGGGCTTGTCCTCCTCATAGAAACAGATGCCATGCCCACGAGCCTCGTGCACACTCGGTGCACCATAATGGAATCCCCGGTGATGGAGATGTGACCCCATGTGTCTTGGGGAACACGAATGAGAGATAACAGCTCAGGCACGTGCTCCCGATGTTTTATACAACTTCCAGGACAAATAAATGGAGCACTTGCCTGTTCGCCCTTGGCCACAAAAATCAATCTGCTTTACTTATGAGTTCCACTTACAGCGCTGTCTTCTTTCTTGGTGTTAGAATGGCTACTTAAATGGAGAATTGAATGTCTCACCCGCTCCTGCGATGCCCTATGTCCCTTCCTCCCTCTCTTTCTCTCTCTCCCCCCCACCCCCGCCAGCCTTGGGTAATCCAGCATTATCCAGCGTCAGAGAAATCATTCTCATCCCAACTGCAGCTCTTCTTATTCTCCTAACCTTGGGGAAATCATTTACCCTCTCGGAAAAACGGGGTGTTCTCATACGTCAAATGGAAATCATGTGGTGTAGACTTCTCATAGGGTTGAGAGAGATACTGAGTGCCCAGGGTGTCTGCAGTACAGTAAGTGCCTAATAAATGCTCTGTCTCTCCTTCCTGCTTCTTCTCTGGGCCAAGACAGCAGCACACCCTGCTTTTCTGTCCCACCTCTTAGAAGTTCCTCTTCCTTTCAGAATAAAGGGGAAAGCAACCCTCTGACTAAAAGCAGAAGCTGAGAGTTTGAGAAAGTGACTTAACTTCTCTGAGTTTTATCTGTCTGCACTGCAGGGAAAAGAATTCCAGCCTCAGGACGCCCACTGAGAAACACCGGGCATGTTGACCCCTGCAAAGAGCCCAACAAAGCCCATGTCTCAGAATGACACACCCCCATCCCACACAAGAAAAGTCACGTTCCCTCTCATATAACACTGACGTCACACCACTTTGGCAATACAGCAGAGAACGCAGAACAGGGACATTGGGTGGCTCCCTCAAAGGGTCCTCCCTCCCGTGGCACCTCTCCCTCCCCCAAGCTTCACATTCTTGGTGCGTGATTCTGCTCCAGCTACAGCCTCTCCCTGCCTGAGATCAAACCCTACTCCTCCTGCCTTTGTTCCAGGACCAACAGAGGCTCAGAGTCTGACCAGCAAAGTCGTTCTAGAGTTCTGTTTCCCAAAGCAGCTGCTCAAAATATCTACCAGGGGGCAATCCTTTTGCCTGAAAGCCAGCAGGACCCAGGGTGGGGTCAGAGAGGCAGGGTTGGAGGGAGAGGGCCGAGTGCCCAGCCCCACGCGGAACCAGCTCTGGTATGTGCTTCACATCCACACAAGCATCTGCTCCTAACTGTACAAACTGTACCACTGAACGTGGCTGAACAGCTGATCAATATCTATAGTTTGCATGCAGCAAAAATAAGCTTGTGGAGCAGGGAGAGGGAAACAGCAAACGTGGACTTTCTGCAGTTTGACTCTAGTGGATTTTTATTTTAATTTGCAAGATAGGAGCGCCTTTAAAGATTTTAAATAAGTAGACAGATAGACAGACACACACACATATGCATAGAGACAGAAAGAGAGGAGATGACAGACAGGGAGATGGAGAGAGACAGTGAGAGAGACAGAGAGAGAGGCAGAAACCGGTGAAGAGCCAAACTGCTGTGTCCTTCCTGACACCGGCTCCCTCCCCTGAGCCCCCTTCACCCTTCCCACCTGCTCAGAGCCGATTTGTCATTCCAACCCTCAACTGACCAGCACTGCAGAACAGCATTGTGTCAAGTAGGAACCAAGACCAAGTTTCAGCTCTTCTTTTAATCTATGGAATTTCACTAAGTGAGCTCCTGTCTGTAAAATCCTGGTATTCCAAACTCTGTGATCGGGCCCCCTCTGCCATATCCTCCCTCCCACTCTAACCCTCATCTTACAACACCCTTTCCAACCAGGGATAGGGATCACTTTGCTACGACATCCCCCACCCTCACCCACATGTGGGCGGATCCCTTCGGTGTCGCTGGGCCACAGCTAGGATGGTCCAAAGAACCATCTGGAGCTCACAATACACCTCTTTGTGGACCAGCTGAGTGACCGTGGACACATTGTTTAATCTTTCTGAGTCTCAAGTTCCTTAGACAAAAAAAAATAACGGACAAAAATAATGCTACTTTATGGGGATGGTGTGAGGCTTAAATGACACCATTTCTTTGAGCTTTTTGCTTAGAAGTGTCAAAACCTATGCAGATATTACTCGACTTGCGAACCAAGTTAGCCTGCTACACAGTCACGGATGCTGGTAGAAAACACAAGATTCCTGGGTCAGAGACAAAGGACTCGATTACGCACAGCAATGGCCAGAGTATCATCAGCGGAGCCCCTTCCCGACCCTCGACTGACACTGGGCAAGGCAAAGACCAGGGGATCCCTGCACACAGGAGGGGAAACCAGAGCTTAGGGAACCTGAATCTTTTATAATGGGCAGTGAGCCTGCCTGCTCCTTGTCCTGCAGGGAGATATTATCTTTATAACGCTGCAGAGTAAGGAAACAAAACTGCTTTGTGCTCTAGACAGACACCGCCTCCATCTTCCATGTGGCAATCTACACAAATACCCTTCAAAAGATAGTCTGGAATAAAAGGCATTTTGTGCCTCATTTTCAAACCCAGAAGACCCTTGGAGAACTGTTTCCCAACAAGACATAGCTCAGTAAACCTCACCTTGTTTTTCTTACTTTGCTCATGCCTACAGTATTACTCTTCTGCCCTTCACAGCACAAAAGTCTTTGCATCATTTGAAACACAAGTCAAACATCTCTTCCTTGAGGAGATTTTTCTAAATACTCCAGTCATTATAAATCCCTTCTCAGGATTCCTGCCACCATTTATGCTCTGCCTCACATAAACAAGTTATCTTTGATTTCCTAATTATGTACTGAGTTCAATCCTTACCCATGTTGTTTTAAACTCTACATGCAGGTATAGGGAGTGCCAGTTGGTGCAGTGGGACCCCAGCTGCACAGCCCCTGAGCCTTGGACCTGCCATCTGCCTACCTGACCTCTCATTACCTGAGCATCCCCTGAGGGCGCTCCCTAGTGGCTGGAGTGCATACCTACACCCCTAAGAACTAGAGAATTAAGGTCCACGCCCCAGCAGTCCTCAACAGAAAGCCAGGGAAGCTGATGTGTGAATTCCCCATCTCCTCTGCTCCTTGGGAGGTCTGTGCTCTACTCTTTGTCCCAGAGTTCCCGTGGGACAGCCAACTCCAGGTGTGCTCAGTGGAACCTGCCCTGATGACAGAGCCTTTGGGGGATAATTTTCCTTCCCCATCCTGTCCACCCTGCTCCAATCCAGTGTTTTTTAGAGGAAGACCAGTGCCCCCTAATCTACTTGCACCAAATCCTCACCTCAGATCTTTTTCTAGGGGAATGCAAAGTAGGAAGGGCATCACAAAATGACCGTTTGCAGACCACACTTTGAAATCATTAAATACTCACTGACATGCAGCTTTGTGGAGCCAAACCACTGTCCTATCAACTAAGAGTCATCAAGTCCAATCACATTGTAACGCTTTGAAAATCATTCTTAAGCTCCTAAAGAATAAAGTAGTCATCGAATTACAATCATTATGTCACCAGAACAATACTTGGAACCAGTTGACTCTCTATGCGAACAGGGCAAACATGCCAGCAGTGAGCAGAGTCATTGGCCCTGGGGTGAGTGTAAAATGCTGCCGGGTGGTATCTGCACAGGGATGACGCAGAGGTGCCCTTCCTGCAGCCCTGTGTGGGATGTGATGTGACCAGAGAGGCTTTGGGATTAAAATGCTGGACGCTTAAGAGCTGCAGGGAAGATTCCAAAGGTCAGTCACCTCTTTCTTAGGGACATCCCTGGCTCCCTCCACCTCCTGCCATGTACACTGAGCTTTTCAGGACACGGCACTCCAGCAAGAGACATGCTCCTGCTTATCACTCTGGCCTGATTTGTCGGCTTTTATCTTCCTGATAGTCAAAAGGTACGGACGCTGGCTTCTGGGGCCGCTCTATGTGCTGACATCCACACTTGCAGCAAGATTAATAGGGGAACATTAACCCATGTGCAGAGGTCCCCCCTGAGGGGTGTAGTGTGGAGCCCCTTTATGGCGGGACTGGAGCAGCCCTAGAACAAAACAGACCTTATACATTTTAAAGGTATGATTATGAAAGAACAGAAATACCTGCCATGCTTCTGTCATGTCTGGATTGGCTCCAGTTTGCAAGGCCCCGTCCTTGGCCAACTGCACCATGGAATCCATCCATGCAACAGAGTGTGAAGTGTCACTCATCCATCCTCCCCCCACCGTCGCCCCGGAAACTCGCAGGAGTGCCTGCCACTTGGCCACTGTCACCTGTCAAGAACAGCTGCAGGGGGAGGGGGTTGGATAAGGAAGCCAACTGTTTCACTCCGTTGTCTTACAAAATGCACTAAAGCCTCTCTCGCTATAATGAGTCCCCAAGGAGAAACTAAAGTAATGGGAACAGGACAGACTTCCTTGCCAAGACCCTCGAGAGTGCCACGGTACAGAGGGATGTGAATTCCAGAAAGGATGCACCCACCCTGCTCCTCAAATGCAAGCTGTCTCCAAAACGTCCTCTGCGGGTTGATGTTTGACATCTCCTGTGTCCTTCACTCCAGTGCATCCCCAAAATGCAGGCACGTACACATGTACACAGACTGAACCCAGGAAAGGACAGTCCCCATGGTTTTTTTGTCCAGTGTCAGGTAATGTAGAACACTGTAAAGATCACCAGGAAAATAAGTCAGCAGAGCTAAAATAGTATTACAGAAAAGAATATGAAATTTGAAAATAAGTCAATTAGAGTGTGACCATGAATCAGAGTCCACAACGTACAAAACCAGAACCCTTCACACTGTCGAAGGGATGAAGCTCGCTGGAGAAAATCATTAGTGCATTTAACAGAATGTGGGTGTGCTCTACAAATAGTTACTATTTCAAGGAATCTAAAAGGTAAAAGGTAATTAAATCTCAGCTGCAGTCTCATATCTGAGCTCAATTAAGGGGGAAAAAAAAAAGCTCCCACAATCTCTGAATAGGATTCTCTCTGAGTGGGAAACATACCCCTACCTACAGGGAAAATGTTTCCGACTACCAGCTCTACCCACCACGTCCCACCCCAGCAGCAGAACTCTCTGAGACAGACTTTTGGAAGTGCTCACCTCCAGCCTTGGGCCTCCATGTGACGGCTCTGCCCTGGTCCCCAAGCCTCCTAGGTGGGGTCAAGTGTGATGGGTGAAGAGAGCCTGGTGGACCCTGTCCAAAACCACCGAAGCTTCCTGGGTACCAGGACAAAGGCTTCCCCTGACTCCGTCCTGTCCGCTGTGACATTATAGCCTCCATCGTGGCTTTAGGGCAGCCCAAATCATGGCTGTATCCAATCCACATTTATTTTTTCTCCTTCATGCTAAAAAGTCTGGCCCCAGTGAGCTGCTCTGATTTGCTGGGGTACAATTCCTAGTCACCGGCTTCCACCATGCCATCCACGAGCGTCCCACGGCTGCCACTGGCTTGCTATTTCCAGGGGCTATTCTCTCTTCCCTCTGGGGACACAGACGGACTCACCTTCCCACCTGTCTTACAGTCACTTGGGGCTGTGTCTAAGGAATAATAATATATAAGAGAACAGTCAGTGGAGAAGAGAAAAAGATGGTAGATGGTCAGATGTTTGATGTTCTCAGCTTTACTGGCACCACAGGAAATTCGGTGTGTTTTGGGTAAAACTGCAGGAGGCCAGGCGTGTAGGAGACGGTATATGGTAAGAGGGCTGAACTTCACATGAGCTCATGTCCAAGTCCACTCCTGACTATCATCACTCAAAGAACATGGGCAGAGGACCAGTCGTCTATTGGTGGGACTGCAGACTAAGACAGCCTCTGTGGAGAGTGGAGCAGACAGCAGGCCTGCCATCGGGTCCAGCAACCCCTCTTCCAGGCATTTACCCAAAGGGAAAAGAGACATTTTATTATGAAGATGCTCACACCTCGCCCTTCCCCAGACATTACTGTCTTAGACGAGCCCTCTGGGCCAGCAGGTGTCAACGCCATTCACTTCCCTTCCCCAGGCCCCCTGCCCCAGCTTCTCTCCAGCCCCGCCCCAAGACGGTGCACAGACACCTTTCACTTACACCCTCACACCTCTCCAGGCTTGACCCCAGCTCCCTCCTGGTACCAAGAGATCTGCCTCCTGCCCCAGACGCACCCCACAGGGATGACTTCAACGCAGAAACCTCACTTTGGAAAGCCTCATTCCAGAGGGGAGGAAAGAGGTACTTTCACCAACAAGCACCTTCACGCGCCTCTGGGGACTCATCCTGGGGCACCAGCCAGGGGCTCGTCCCTCACTCGCCCCGCCACAAAGCCACGGGCATCACCATTTCTCACTCAGGGGTGAAGATCCTCCAGAGCTCGGTCAGTGGAGCCAATTCATGGCCTGACAGTGCTGGACACAGGGGCCACTCAGTCTTGTAGGCTCACGGTGCTATCAACGCTGTAGTCTCCCAACTCATGGGGACTTTAGGGTTTTGTTTTGTTTTGTTGCTTTTTTTTTTTTTTTTGGCCAGGGCTGGGTTTGAACCCACCACCTCCAGCTTATGGGGTCAGCACCTCCCTCCTTTGAGCCACAAGCGCAGCCCGACTTTAGGTTTTTTAAACACACGCAGTGTTGTTGAGGGAGTCTGATTCGCCCCAGAATGTTGATGGTAGCTGTCTGATAACAACACTCACTGTGACTTCTGCTACTCCAAACTCCAATCGGCATTCTCTCAGCTGCCATCGCCCCAGGCGCCCCCTCCCTGGAGTGTTTCAGCAGGCCAGTGTTAGACGCTCTCTGGGAAACCACTTGTCATCTGGTCAGAGCTGTCGCCTACCACAGTGGGCATGCTTCCATCTACCCTGATAATGTAAGAATTGATGCCTACATTTCTAAAGTCGATTGAGATTCTTTTTTTTATTAAATCATAGTTGTGCACATTGCTACTATCATGGGGTACAGTGTGTTGTTTCCATATACAATTTGGAACATTCTCATCCAATTGGCCAACAAGGCCTTCATGTCATTCTCATAGTCATTGTGTTAAGACATTTATATTCCACACTTAGAGAGATTCACATGTAGGATAGATCATAGACGTGATCCCAACAATACCCCTCCCTTCACCCATCCTCCCCCCTCCTCCCCCCTCCCTCTCCCCTTTCCCCGTATTCTTGGGCTTAACTTGGGTTATAGCTTTCCTATGGTAGCTAACTATCAGTTTCATACTAGGGTTGAGTACATTGGATACTTTTTCTTCCATTCTTGAGATACTTTGCTAAGAAGAACATTTTCCAGATCCATCCATGTGAACATGAAGGAGGTAAAATCTCCATCTTTCTTTATGGCTGCATAGTATTCCATGGTGTACACATACCACAATTTATTAATCCATTTGTAGGTCGATGGGCACTTGGGTTTCTTCCATGTCCTAGCAATTGTGAATTGGGCTGCTTTAATATTTTTTAATAATGTTTAATATTTAATAGACGAGCATCAGGACAACTGCCTGTAAACTTTCCAAAAGAAAAGGAAAACGGGTACAGAAGTATGCAAGCCTTTTTGCCTTGTCTGAGGAACCACATGACGACTTGAGATTAGCACATCAAAATCAGAGACGATGAGAAAACGTCCCATGATGAAAGCAGAACTCAGATGGACGGCAGAGTCTCAGTGGGGCAGACGAGCCTCCGGCCACAATGGAGCAATCTTTCTATAGCCACAGTCTCCACTAAGCTAACTTCAATGCCTACGATCAGCTCTGAGCTTCTCAAGAGGACCTTTAGAGAAATCCCTTTAATAGGAACAAAAAATGAGGCATTTTACTAACAATATTGCAGTCTCCAGGTGGAAATATTCCAGGCCAACGTCTGCCTTGCTTTAAGTCCCGACAAAGATGGTTTTGCTAAAATATCTCACATAATTTTAAACTCGATTTGGCCCACAGTCCAGTGATATATTCAGTTAGGTGTCATAGTGCAATACTTTTAAACTCAACATCCTTACCCTGGTGGCATTTTAGAAAATGGTCTTTCTGCAATCTCCCCAAGTGCTGGAAAGAAGACTAAATATTAGCCCAATGTAGCTTAAAATCTTACAAGTTGATGACTGATTTCGGTATAATTGGTCTGAAATTGCCACTGCCCCTCTCTGCTGCCGTTGTAAAATATTTCTCCCTTTAACTCACGTTATCCAGGATGCTTGGGCTGTGTAACTGCAGAGATAATCCTGTAATATTCAAGTGTGGTGGGGGAATGGGTTCTAATCAGTTGAACATATTGAGCAATAATGCCTCATTACGGGTAAATGTTATCGGATGTATCACGAAGGGAAATTTCAGGAGTAGTGGTGTGCCAGGGACAGTGCTGGCGTCACTGCACCCCACGATTGGTCCTTTTTTGCTTTGGAAACATCATTAACATCCCACCTCTAAGGCAATATCCCTGACATTGGCCTTCCTGCAGCACCGGCCATCTCGAGTCGTTGTGAGGAAATGAATCAATAACTGTCAAGACCATAGTACAATCCCTGGCGCAGAATAGGCATCCAATTAAAAAGCCAGTTTAAAAGCTACTGATTAAAAAAAAAAATGCTGAAGCTGTTCTTTTTTTTTTTTTTTTTGAGATAGTCTTATTCTGTTGCCCTCGGTAGGGTGCTGTGGCGTCACAGCTCACAGCAACCTCAATTGTCTTGCCTCAGCCTCCCAAGTAGCTGGGACTACAGGTGCCCGCCACAATGTCTGGCTATTTTTTTGCTGCAGTTGTCATTGTTGTTTAGCTGGCTCGGGCCAGGTTTGAACAGTCCAGCCTCAATGTAGGTGGCCGCCGCCGTAACCACTGTACTAGGATGGGCACCGAGCCTGAAGCTGTTGTTTCATAAAGAAGACACAAGACACACATCCTCCTAATCTCACTGATATCTTGACTTTTCCTATATGCAAAATGGATGTTTCCTCTGCTGTTGGGACTGCACTAAAAACAGCTCAATCTACTTGAGTGGCAGTTTCCACCTAAGTGGAAAATGTTATTAAAACCCAGTCCAGACCGGGATGTCTGTACTAGTTTTTTCTCATGTTTTTACAGTTATTTCCTAAGTTTTTACACCTAGAGAATTCATAAGCCTACAGCAACCCACACACACAGAATACAAAAATCCAAAACGATCTCATAAAGTGTGTGCATTTGTTGTTAATGAATCGGATCTTGTCAAATCACATCCAGTCTTCCATTTTATCCCCACCTAAAGGTCGCCTACATCTGTCTTTTGCCTGATTTGAAAAGACAGTGGAGGAAATCTGTAAACAAGCAAATAAGGCTTATGCATTTCATCACGTGTTTCTCATTTGTTTATTCATTCTGCACGGCTACGCTCAAGCTAATCCCATACAGCGCACCCACGTTGCCTAAAGCCTTAACTTCTTCAGGAAAGCAATGCTCCCCCAAACCTTTGATCTTCATGCTTCTTCCCCAGAAACAGGTTAAAGAGTTTAAGAAAAAACCAATAAACAACCAGCTGATTTTTAATGCAATCAGCTTCACAAAAACAAACGGCGTATGACCAGCTTAATTAGATAACACAGATAGAATTTCTTGCCCCAAACAGAGCTGCCTTTTGAGAGCCTGCCACATGTCACGTAGCCAGCCATCAAAGCGAGCCCCCCACCCCCGTGGGTGTCCCCCCTCCAACATCATCAGTCACGTTCTTTCTTGTTACTTTTCTTGACCCTCTACTGTCCCCATACTATACCTTCCTGTTTTTATCTACATTTACAAATATAAGAAAAGATGGGAAAATGCTCTTAAGATGAAGATATATGAACATCTGAAAATTTCTCCAAATGAACATTTTTTTCACTGCCAAGGAAGTTCACGGGTATATACTGCGCTATAGCCGTCTGTGGGTTAATGCAGATGAAACCTCTGAGTCCCACTTCTCTATTCAGACTGGGAACACAGGAAGGCGGGAAGGCGTGTGCATTGAGTTCATTGAGGTCTTTATCCTGCAACCCGCTCCCAGGCACAGAGCCCGCAATGGTGCTGCTCCGTGAGCATGCCTCTCTGTAAGTGAGGTGTTTAGGGGTGCTTGGAGGGGCTGCCCTGCTTCCCTGTGCAGCCTGTCATGCTCACACACTGCCCTCGTCTACTGACTTCCCTGGGCCACACCTTTATCCCACTCACATGTAATTACACTAGGTGATAAAGTGGATGACAGTCTCTATCTTCAGTCGAGCTGGGACTCACTGTGCTAGTTATGTGTGTGGCTGTGTCCATCGCATCCAGGCATGATCACTCTTTGGTGATAGTCCCATCAGATGCGAGGAGGAAACAGCCACAGCAGTGGGATAATTAGCAAGGATCCCCAGATCTCTATATACACATACACAGAACAGCCAGACAGTAAAACCAAAAACACACGTGGCATATTCACAGCACAACGAGGTGACATGACAGAGCCACACCCGGCAAAGAGCAAGGCTTGGGGGTCAACCCCTGTGCAAGAACAAGCACAAGGAGGCATTGGGGCTGCTGGCGAACCCAGGAGCCGAAGAACCCCCAGATAGCCCCAAGGCTTGCTCTGGAAAGATGGCGGCCAAGCTGAGAACAGCAGCTGAAACGGAGAACAGTTTTGTCCTGCCCTGTAGCAGGTGTGTACAAGAAACCATGGGAGTCTGCAGGGGCTGGGGCAGCATGGCCCACACTCTCTCTCTCTCTCTCTCTCTCTCTCTCAACTGACCCTGGCGGCTCCCACAGGGCGGGGCCCTTCTCCTGCAAGTGAAATCCAAACAGGGCAGCACTGAGACAAGAGAGACAAAGAAGGAGAACATCCAGCAAACTCATAATTCTGTTAAATACTCAGAAAAAAAGAGCAGAGAGGTCTGTGTAGTCAAAATGTTCTCAACACACCACGAAAAGTCTGGAAAAACAGCTGAATCTGGTTCAACGTTAAAATATAAAAAGAAAGAATACGGCACAGAGGAATATCCCTACACACAAAAACACGTTTTTAAAAAGCACTTGAAGACTGTAATTTTCTTTTTCAAAGGGGGGTAAAAGATACTCACAAAATGACACATAACATAAAAATACAACGTAAATCAGAAGCTGAGAAACTTAGAAATCACGTGACAGAGCTCAAGACAATGAGAAAAAAGAAAAACTAATTTCGAAAATAAATAATAAACTGGAAAAAATATAGAAGATAACAAATAAAAACAACTTCGGAGAAATATGTAAAAGGCTAAAAAAGTGAAGAACAATTAAAATTCAGAAAACGTTGATGATATAAAAAGGATGTGAGAAAAGGTGACAAATATTTAAATGAATAAAGAAGATCCAACATGTCGACAACAGAAATCCCTGAAGAATAAAACTCAAACAAGGCAAAAAATACTAAAACCTGAAATTCAAGAAAATATTCCCAAAGAAAAATTTGAAGTGACTCCTTGAGGGAACAGCTGACATGCCTGAAAATAGTAGCCCTGAAAACTTACATGAAGATATTATCTAGTAAAATGTCTGAACTTAAAAGGAAAAGAAAAAAAATCCTAGACTCGGCTCCTGTGGCTTAAGCGGCTAAGGGTGCCAGCCATATACACCTACGGTGGTGGGTTTGAATCCAGCCCAGCCCGCCAAACAACAATGACGGCTGCAACCAAAAAAAAAAATGGCCGGGTGCTGTGGCGGGCACCTGTGGTCCCAGCTACTTGGGAGGCTGAGGCAGGAGACTCGCTTGAGCCCAGGATTTAGAGGTTGCTGTGAGCTGTGATGCCATGGCACTCTACCCAGGGGATAGCTTGAGGCTCTGTCTCAAAAAAAAAAGAATGTGGATCATCAGTATGGAAAAAGGAGATAAGCCTGAGTCCTGGGCCAGGTGTGCTGGGCTGGGAGGGAGCACATCTCTGCAGTGTCCTCAGAGGCTCCATCTGTGCCCCACTCAGTCATCTGTGTTTGGGGGAGAGTCCAGCAGTAGGAGCCAGGGCAAGGTCTCTCCTGTGTACACCTCTTCTCCTCTTCTCAACCCCCGTCTGAAATTTTCCAGGGTAGAACTATCTCTCCCTAAGCCCCAAATTTTCCCCAATTTCCCTTGCAGGAAGAGTCTTCCTTTTTCCCTAGTATCTAAGACTCCTGAAAAACAAATCCAGGAAGAAACCCTCCACCCTGCAGTGAGGCCCTGAGTTCACAGAACCTTGATGCTTAAACCTGGGGAAAGGACAGTTTAGGGAACAAGAAGAGGAAGTAAGTGTAATTTCAAGAAACACAAGTGTATCACCGTAAAAATAAATGGCAAAATGCTGCAGGCGCAAATGTGTGCAAAAGGGGGACGCAGCTCCCTGTCAGAGCTGGATACTGTGAAAACATCTGGCCAGCTGCAAGTCACTATTTGCAATCTGTCTTAAAATAGGACAGCATAACAGCAAAGCTGAAAAGACACAGGAAAACCTCCCCACACAGCTGAACAAGGCTTAACACAGCTCTGATTGTTCTCGGTAACTTTTAGAAGGCTCTTTGAAACAATACTGATTAAAGTCCGTCTCCTTACCACCTGCCTCAGCCAAGTTTTTCATCAACCTGGAAAGGCCTTGGTAACTACACTAGCTGGGTACATATTTCTGTCCATGAACAAACATGTTTATTGGAAAATGATTTTTCAGAGGCCCCAAATAAATGCACATCTTTTCCTGTAAATCATAACCCTTGCCACATGACCATTTTGCGTTTAAATTCTCAGCCTGGAGCAACAGCATTCCAGGGAGGCAGAGAGAATAGCCTTAAGTGTAAACACCAGCCTGAACATACAGCTCGCATCAGTGCTGTTACATGAGTGCCCCAAAATATAAAATAAAAGTCGCATTTTTGATGCATTTATCTCATAGCCCAAAAAGCAACTATCCATCAGCTATTAACTAAAGATATTTTAAGGCAAGTCAGATACCTCCGAGCTTGGGTTGCAACTGCTTAGAATTGCATTAAATGAGCTTATCTTTGCTCCAAAGCCTCGCTTCACCCATGAAATAACACAAGTAGATCCCTTAAAAAGATGAAATAAAAGTTGGAGTTTTCCCAAACGCTTTCACGAATGAGGCCGCCATCTGGAGCATCATCCTTCCCTGTTCCCCACCATTTAATCATCTTGCCTAATAAACAAGTGTGATTGATCACAGCTGAACCACAGACCGTGTCCTGTTCCGGAACCCCAAGGCATCATCTCTGAGAAAGTGCCTGAGGTTGGCTGGAAGCCACAAATTTCTAAAGAGCTGTATCATCACGAGTGCTACAGCCTAATCAAATGGAAAATGGACCCGTTTTGGACTTAGATATCAGCATACGTTCAAGCCATCACTTAAAGATGGGAAATTCAATTGTATTTGTCAGTCACACTTGACAATTGTCTGAAAATGGACTGGGCGCAGCAGACCTCGGCAAAGCCCCTGCGTGTTCACCAAACACGCATGAGCCTCAGCCAAGAGCAACAAAAACTACAGCTGGGGCTGATGGCAGCTGAGACTCAGCCGCCCTGCCTGCCAAACTATTTCATCTGTTTCGCTACAGATGTTGGAGTAGCTGCTATGATCCTGTGCCATTCTTTCCGGAATAAACTGAAGAATGGGCTTAAGTATATTCTGTATAATAGATAGGGAAACTCCATCTATATGATATATATGTATTATGAATCAGGTAGCTACTGTATATCACATATATAAAAGTTTCTAAATTTCGTTTTTTAAATTCAAAAGTCTGTTTTGTTGGCATGACTTGAAACAATGTATCCATATAGCCCATACTTGCCCAAGTACAGTGTGAATCGAGGTCCTAAGCACCAAGGGAATCAAAATTTTTCTTTCTGTTCAAACTCAAGCCAGACATCGAACCTCATTAAGAATTTGTGGGAGGGGCTCGGCGCCTGTGGCTCAAGTGGCTAAGGCTCCAGCCACATACACCTAAGGTGGTGGGTTCGAATCCAGCCTGCGCCTACCAAACAATGACGGCTGCAACCAAAAAATAGCCGGGTATTGTGGCAGGCACCTATGGTCCCAGCTACTTGGGAGGCTGAGGCAGGAAACTCACTTGAGCCCAGGAGTTGGAGGTTGCTGTGAGCTGTGATGTCAGAGCTGTGAGCTGTGATGTCAAGAGCACTCTACCCAGGGGGACAGCTTGAGGCTCTGTCTCAAAAAAAAGAAGTTGCAGGAGGGAAAAGGCCATCAGCAGACTCTCCTGTGAGAGCCCTTTCTCACCCAACACTCAGGGTCCCCTCCTCTCACGCACTCCTACGCACATGTGTGATGCGGCTTCAGTTGTAAAATCAAGGGGTCCCCTCCACCATGGCTCCAGCTGGGTTAGGCAAAGTAAAACCAACACTCGCCTGGCAGAGCCTCAGGAGCGAGCCGTCTGAGGGTAAGGCACGTGGCAGGTGCCCACACGAGGTTTTGTGAAGATTCCCTGCCAATACACAGCAGATGACAGTTTCCACTGCCCGGCCCTGCCTCTCCCTGGCTGTCCTTCTCTCATCGTCTCTTTCTATCATCCCGTTACCCAACCAAGCTGATTATTTTCTTTTTTTGCCCTTCCCTGCCTGTCTCCTTCTTACATGCCAAAGGTCGTGGGTCCCCAGATGCCAAAGCTTCGCCCGCATCCTATTTGGGTTGCTGACAGAGAGGCTGGACATTTGGAAATGTCCTCTCACCTCCGACACAGTTCTTGGGCCCAGTACTGTAAAGTGCGGTGCACCCACCCTTCAGTATTCATGCTCCTCTGAGGACACTGAGAAAATTAGAGTCTGGAATACCTGCATTGTCCAAACCAGCTGCTTCTCCGCAGTTTCCAAAAATGAGGAGCTGAGGAAAATTTATGAGCTTCCCTCTTATCTTGTGTTGCTAAGGAAACTGCTTTTTTTTTTGATGCAGATAAACCTAGCATCTCAAAAAACCAGGGCACAACCTCCCCTCCCCTCTTTCCTCAAATGAAATAAATGTCTTCCCTGGAGAGATCTCTGCTCTGTCACACTCGCCATTCAGCCTCCAAGGACATGAAAAGCTGCTAAGCGCATCCAGAGTCCACGGGGCTGCATTTTTTTTCTCTGCATTTTTACAGTCAGCCCATGCTGGCCGGAGGAGCCCACAAAGTCTGCCCCACAAAACAGAATGACCAGTTTCACTAGGTGTGTTTTATAAGGTGCTATTTTGTCGTCCGTGCACAGAAGACTCTGGGGGAACCAAAAGATCTACCCTGCCCATCAAACTGGAAGCCGTTTTCCTGGAAGAACCCCTTGTGGGATGAAGACAACATAAAAAATAATTATGTTCTGCTCCGCGGGGCTTACTGCCTGAAAACAGAAAAGAGAATTCACAGGCAGAGTGGAAACTGCCCACAGCTTTCACACCCTTGAGGGTCTCGGGAAACATCTCTCCTCCGCGTGCACAGCCCACATTTTACCACGGGAGAGAACCCATTAAAAAGAACCTCAGGAACACGGCGGCTGTGACTCACAGGCTCATTGGTTTCCATGCAGCATAATTCAGCAGTAGCACGCTCTGTGAAAGGAAGACAATCGTGCCCAGAATGCAAAGGGCCTGTGGACTGCCTGGTGACCTGTGGACCGCCTGGTGACCCGCACGGTGCTCGTGCAGCCACCCAGGTTCCAGCTCTGATCCAAGCGGGAGTGTGCAGTTGGTTTGTGAGCTGCCGCTTTGCATTTTCTTGAGCTGGTGACCACAGCAGGGGAAGCTGGTGTGCCCCACACCCACTTCAGATCCCTCCCCCTATGATATCCCCAAAGTAGGGCATTTTTACTCACAGTTAAGCAAGAGGACAGGGACAGATCCTGACAGACCACCCATCAAAGACAGAAAAAGTCCACGATCCCAGTTGGGTGCCAAAAAGAAGCCATAATTAAACACTGGGTTATGAATGGTGGAGAAAAAAAACTTCACCCCGACCTCTTTATTCACAGTAAGGCAGGAAATTATTACCAAAGTGACCTCAAATCCCAAATGCAATCTTTAGTGTTCAATGCTAAAGTTCGTGTTTGTACAATCCTTCCCACAACAGACGCCACCGTGGCCTGCATTTTACACTGACTCCCTTGTTTGCCTCTGTTGAGTTGCCATCAGCAAGACCAGGCAAGTGTATAAAACCCTTGTCATAAACCAGAAGACCCCATTCCGTGTGTCGGAGCAGATAGATATTCCGTGTGTTGGAGCAGATCGACGTGTGGCCCTCGGGTCACTAGCAGCCATGTGAACCGGGAGCATGTTAGAAATGCATGTTCTCAGGCCCCTCCCCAGACCCAGAGGATCGGACTGACAAGGTGAGACCCAGGTATCTGTGTTTTAACTAATTCCCCAGGTGGCTGGGCAGGTGCACACTCAAGTCTGAGACCGCAGGTTTGGGTCCTTAGGGCTCTGCGCCCTACAAAGTCCTCACTGTCCTCACTCATGTCACTACTTAACTGCTCACTAGTTACTGGACAGCTGAATGAAAGGTGCACGCCTCTTCCTATTGCATTATCTACGGACTGAACTCTGTGCTGACCCTGCTCTGCGTAAGTCTATCAGTGCTGTTTTCTAACAGCATACGTTTACTCGGTATCTCTGTGTCATGTTCCTATAATTCTGGCAATATTTACGACTTGATGATTAGTATTACACCTGTTACGGTGACCTGTGATCAGGGATCTCTGATGTTACTGCCATAACTTTTTTGAGGCGTCGTGAGCCACAGGCACAGGAAACACCGATTTTAATCCTATGTGCCTGGACTGCTCAGCCCTCTAGCTGTTCTCATCTCTCTCACTCGCCTTGGGCCTCCCTATGTCTGGAGATACAACAACACTGAACTTATACTAATTAGACTAATTAAGATACCTCTGATGGCCTCTAAGCATTCGAGTGAAAGGAAGACCCACATATCTCTCCCTCAAATCAAAAGCAAGAATGATTACGCTTACTGAGGAGGACACGCCAGAAGCTGAGACCAGCAGAAAGCTGGGCTTCTGGCACCCAACAGTTAGGCAAGTTGTGACTGCGAAGAAAAAGCACTTGAAAGGGATGAGAAGTGCGGCTCCAGTGAACACACAAATGACGAGCAAGCGGAGCAGCTTCACGGCTGATATGGACAAGATGTAGAGGTCCGGACAGAAGATCAAACCATCTGCAGCATCCCTTTAAGCCAAAGCCTAATCCAGAGCCAGGCCCTGACTCTCTTCAGTTCTGTGACAATAATGATGGCTGCGACCAAAAAATGGCCAGGCGTTGTGGCAGGCGCCTGTGGTCCCAGCTACTTGGGAGGCGGAGGCAGGAGACTCGCTTGAGCCCAGGAGTTGGAGGTTGCTGTGAGCTATGATGCCACAGCACTCTACCCAGGGGGATAGCTTGACGCTCCGTCTCAAAAAAAAAAAAGACTGAGACAGGAGAGGAAGCCGCACACAGGAAGTCGGAGGCCAGCACAGGTTAGCTGACAGTGTTTAAGGAGAGACTGTGTCTCCGTGACATAAAAGTGCTGGGAGCACAGCAGGTGCTGACGGAGAAGCTGACGGAGACACAGCAGTAAGTTATCCAGAAGGACTAGCGGAGACCACTGCTGGAGGCAGCTGCACCCAACTACAGATTATCAGCATAGAAGAAACAGCCTTCTAGTGGGAGAAGGGCCCATCTAGAGCAAAGAGGTCAGTGCCTGGCTTCAGAGCTTCCAAGGGACGAGCTGACTGTCTGGCTACAGGACAATGCGGCTGGTGACTGTAAGTTGAAACAGTGCTCACTGACCATTCTGAAAATCCTGGAGCCCAAGAAGTATGCCAAATTGACCCTGCCCAGGCTCTAGAAATGTCAGGACAAAGCCTGGATCACAGCACATCTGTCTATAGCATGGTTTGCTAAATATTTAAAGCTCATTTTTGAAACCTACTGCTTTTTCCCTAAAAGATGCATCACTGGTGATGCATCTGGTCACCCAAAAGCTCCAATAGATAGGATTCCTGTACTTGGATCTGGAAAAAGTCAGGTGAAAACCCTCTGCAAGATATTCCCATCCTAGATGCCATTAAGAACGTTATGATTGGCTCGGCGCCTGTGGCTCAATCGGCTAAGGCGCCAGCCACGTACACCTAAGGTGGCGGGTTTGAATCCCCAGCCCGGGCCTACCAAACAACAATGATGGCTGTAATCAAAAAATGGCCAGGCGTTGTGGCGGGCGCCTGTGATCCCAGCTACTTGGGAGGCAGAGGCAGGAGACTCATTTGAGCCCAGGAGTTGGAGGTTGCTATGAGCTGTGATGTCATGGCACTCTACCCAGGGGGATAGCTTGAGGCTCTGTCTCAAAAAAAAAAAAAAAAGAACGTTATGATTCATGGAAGCAGGATGAAACATCAACATTCACAAGAGTTTAGAAGAAATCAATTCAGTCCTCTTGGCTGGCTTTGAAGGGTCCAAGACAGAAGTAGAGGGAGTCACGGCAGAAGTGACTCCACCCAAAAAGCAAGAGAATTAAGATAAGTGGAGCCTAAAAGTGGGACTGAATTGCTGCAATCTCAGGGCAGAACTTTAGAGGACCAATGAGCAAAGAAAGAGGTTTCCTGAGACGGAATCTACTCCTAGGGAAGATGCTGTAAAAACTGTTGAAATGAAAACAAAGAATTTTAAATACTGTACTAACTTAGTAGACAAAGCAGCAGCAGGGTGGGAGAGGATACACTCCAATTTTGAAAGATGTTCTACTGCGGATAAAACGCTACCTAACAGTATCATGTGCTACAGAGAAGCCTTTTGTTAAAGAGTTAATTGATGCAGCAAACTTCATTGTTGTCTTATTAGGAAACTGTCTCTCTGGTGGCACTTGTGGCTCAAAAGGGTAGGGCATCAGTCCCATATGCTGGAGGTGGTGGGTTCAAACCCAGCCCCAGCCAAAAAAAAAAAAAAAAGAAACTGTCTCTCATGAGGACACAATAATGGCCAAGAAACAAGTGAAAAAAATTGTTCATCGTCCCTAGTATCAGAGAAATGCAGATCAAAACCACTTTGAAATATCACCTAACCCCAGTGAGAATGACCCACCTCACAGGGTCTCAAGGCAACACATTCTGGCATGGGTGGAGAGACGGAACTCTCTGACACTGTCGGTGGGAATGCAATGATTACAGCCCTTTTGGGAAAAAGTATGGAGAGTTTGAAAGGTCTAAAAGTAGACCTAACATTTGATCCTGCAAGATCATTCCCACATATCTACCCGAAAGGAAAAAAAGCCATGTGACCACGAGGACATTTGCAGTGGAATGTTTACAGCAGCTCAGTACACAATGACAAAAATGTAGAAAAAGGCCAAGTGGCTCGGCGCCTGTGGCTCAATCGGCTAGGGCGCCAGCCACATACACCTAAGGTGGTGGGTTCGAATCCCCAGCCCGGGCCCGCCAAACAACAATTACGGCTGCAACCAAAAAAAATGGCCGGGCGTTGTGGCGGGCGCCTGTGGTCCCAGCTGCTTGGGAGGCAGAGGCAGGAGACTCGCTTGAGCCCAGGAGTTGGAGGTTGCTATGAGCTGTGATGCCATGGCACTGTACCCAGGGGGATAGTTTGAG
>CAUYQV010102089.1:0-30902 GCA_963574575.1 Galagoides demidoff
GCACTACGACAAACAAGAACCTTTCAGGGGCAGAGGGATGCCAGAGGAGCTAAGAACAAGTGCTTCCAATGTGATCAGACTGGCCAGTTCAGAAAAGACTGCCCCTAGTAGCACCACTGGCTGGGGAAGTGACCTCGCCCCTGACCAAAGATGACCACTGAAGGGTAGTCTGTACCCAAAGACGAAGACCTCCTGGGACAGTGATCCCATCTATGCCCAAACTGGACTGAGGGTTCCTGGGGTAGGTTCTCATGGCTCCATCTTTTGTCATCCCCCCTCAGGAGCCCCAGGTTTGTCTCATAGTGGATGGCCAGGAGATGAAATTTCTTCTGGAGACTGGAGCAACCTTTTCTGTACTCTTCTCTAACCCTGATCTTTTATCCTCCAGAATCTGTTAACTATATAGGTGGTATCTGGAAATCCTGTTACCAAATTTTTCTCTCAACCTTTAAGCTGCAATTGGAATAACTGACTGTTCTCTCATGTGTTCCTAATCATTTCTGAAAGTCTTGCTCCCCTTTTGGGGAGGACCATACTAAATAAAGCAGGAACAACCATTTGTGTCCATTAGTTCTCCATTACATTTTCATATTCAACACTAAAACAGCTTTTTTCTCCTGGAGTTCTAGTCATGATCAAAACTCTTCCCTCTAATTCACCTTCCCTAACCCCAACTTGGAAAGGTCCCTTTTCTGTTATCTTGTCTTCTTCTACAGCTATTAAAGGCATGGGAGTGGATTCCTGGATACATCATTCATGAGTAAAATCCTGGAACCCTCCACCTTCTACAGAAGCAGACTATGAAGAGAGCCAGCCACAGTCCACCTACACTTGTGAGCCTAAGGAAGATTTAGTTATTGTTTAGAAGACAGCAAGGAAAGTGTTAATATACTTTTCTTTTCACATCACTGACTTTGTTCCTCTAACCTGACACAGTGATTAACCTCTTCCTCTCACTGTTCTACCCTTGCCTTTTAATGTCCTAATCTGATTTGTATCTCCAGAAATGTCATCCAACCACACACAGTAAAGATGGTTCCTGTCCAAGACCTAATTCTATTGTGGACCCCTGGATCACTCTCCCTCTGGAGAAACCCTAATTGCCCCTTCTATCAACGCCCTATTCAGCAGGAAACAGTTAGATGGAGTCTTTGCCCTTTTTCACTAACAGCAGTTAGTTTCTACTTGGAGAGGGAGAAGTGATACAGAACAGGTGGTGCCCCAGCCAGCTCAGCCAAGCTGAGGTGGAGGACCTGCCGCCTCCACCTTGGCAGTGTTGGTGTCATGACAGCTGGCAGAGGAACCAGCAGGCTGAGCGTAAGCAAGGGAGGGGGGAGCCTCCCACCCCTACCAGAGGCTCCAATAGCCAAAAGGACCAGACAGCTGCTGGGAAGACACCAGCGCCTTGGTGTCTCCTTACCTTTGCACTTATGACTGAATACAGGACCCCCGTTTCCTACACCTAGGTCAATTTCACGTAAGTGTCCTAGGCCTCAATTCCATAAATGGACTATGTCCATTCATTAATGCTTTCATTCACCTTGCCCCAGTGGAAGGGACTGTGTCCATTCATTTCCTGGCCTCAAATAGAAGGAACACATGCACCTGTATATACCCCTAGACAAAGAGCTGGGGAGACAGATGGGGAGAGAAACAGAAAGAGTTTTTCTCTCCCAACTTGGGTTTTCTCTCCCTACCAAGAACTTGAGTGTTTTTGTATTCTTTTCTGTAAATAAATTCTGTCTTACCACTGATCTGTGGCCCACAAATTTATTCTTCAAATCACCAAGACCAAGAACCTAAAACTCCGGTATCAATATGTTATACATTTCCATCTGTCACACTCCTCTGGGTCTTAGGATGAGGTGGTAGCCATTCCATCCCCATGTCTCCTGAAACACCGCTTCTAGTATCTCCAATATTTTGGCATATTCCCATTAATAACATCAGCTATTTTCAGTGAATTTAATGCCTAATAGAAATCATAGGTCCCAAGGCCAAGCATGCCAAACAAGTGGAATCTTCCCCCTTTCTAGGATGACACAGTTTCCAAAGTTATCAGAAGAGACTTGAGATCAAGTATACAGGCCTGGATTATGTAAAGTTTAACCTCTGGACTGAGGCTACAGATGCTGACTTTGGCCAATTCCATTCACACGGTACTTACATACACCAGTGTGGAGAAACACCACTCACTGGTTGGCTTCTAAGGCTGTATAAAGCACTTTCTAGACTATGAAATATGACTCCTTTGAGGTGTTCTTCCCAAATAGCTCAACAAACTTTCCCCTCATTGCCTCAGTTGAATGCAATCTGAGCTCAAGGTGTGTGTTCTCATCCAAGCCATTCCACATTTCCTAGACTCTCTTTCAGGATCTCTTCTGGTCCAAGTGTAAAAGAATAAGCTCCCTTGGGCAGATTTGCCAATTCAGGATCTCTATGAGCAGGCCCTAAGGGGGAGCTAGAAATATAAGGGATTTATTGAAGGCAAAATCTGCAGAATGTAAAGGGTGCAGAACTTGAGACATATTGAAGGCCTGACAACTATGAATGGAGAAGGGAAAAGAAAGGAAGATGATGCAGGAAAAGGCTCAGATTGTGGTACAGCTGATAGTTTCACCGACCCCACTGGGGAGCTCCATGCAAAGAATTGAATATAAAATCCCAGGATGTATTACCCGCACGGTGTTCAGGTAGGAGAGGCTCAGGAACAATATGGACTCAGCTCAGATGCTGCAGCAGACATTGAAGGCTCTACAGCTGGGCTCCATCAGCTGTCTGCATTCCTTGCCATAGGTTCTTTCCTGAGATCCGAACAATGCATGTCCATGTTTGCCCCAGAAGGTAACACAGCACTCTCTAACCTTGGTTATGTTCTAACTCCCAGGTGGGGGACAAGTGTGCTGATGACAGCAATACAGACTCTTTTAGACATCTAGGCCAATTAACCTGTGTCTCAAAGACCCAGCAAATTAACCAAAACACTAGGTGCATTTAACAACAAAATCACTTCATTATCTGTTGACCAAGTAAAGAGCATCTTATTCTGGACAAACACATGACCTGCATATACATCAGCAGCAGTGAAAAGTCAGAACACTCAATGCCCTGTACCCGGGAGCAGGAGGAAGGACTGTTGAGAGCACTAGGAAGCTTCCTCTGCACTGGGGCTAAGCTTCCTGAGCCTTGTGCCAGAGGAGGCCTCAGGTATTCCTTATGGCTTCCATTTTCCTATTTATGTCCTAACCATCCCTCAGTCTGTCCTATAGCAATATAAGAGACTTAATCTTACATATTAAAATGGGATGTATTCCTGACAGTGTGGGAAATAATACACAGCACCCATCCCTTAGGATAAGGGGTAAAACTGGCTTGTGGAGTTGTGCTAATTTTCATAGCTTCTGAGACTCAGCTTAATGATTTTCTGTAAGGGGCAGCTATGTTCAGACAGGTAGGTAGTGTGGCTAATTGCCCAACAGCATTAAAACAAACTCACTGACAGCTCCATCTCTTTGCCACAGATACTCTGATGTTGGGTCTTGTCAAACGCTGAAGGCACTTTGGCATCTCATGCTTGATGCCTCTCATTAACCCACCGATACACATTAAGGTGATGAATTTCATGTCAATGTATTTTATTCATCACCTCTGTGATTGGCTGTTAAACAACCACAATTGTCAAATTTCTCGTTGCAAGCCAAATAGTCAGGACAAGTCCACAAAAAAACTGATGGTTGAATGAACACTTTCTTTCTGGAAGAGAGATTGTTGAAAGTTTCCACTTCTTTAAGTTTAATACAAAATCAAGTTTAAAACTAAATATTCTCCACTAATAAACAGAAAATAGTGTGTTGTGTGGGGTGTACTAGTATGATTGGGCTGTTTGTTTCCAGGGTGATAACACGGGATGGGAGGTAAGGTATAATTATACATCATTTTATAAAAAAAGAAATGTAAAACAAGATTCAAAGACCTAAAATGGAGAAATAAAATACCTAAGCACAAGCATCAAAATCTCAGAAGCTCGTTATATATGAACAGATCCTCTAAAACAAAGCATCTAAGGCTTGTCCCTAAAATCTATGTTATTTCTACATGTTTCTACTGATTGTTTGAATAGACATGTGGCACATGAGTGAACCTAAGGGAATTAATTTTTCATCATCCATCACACATAAACCTAAAAGACAAGCAAAATTAAAAAGCGTGAAAATGGTTTCATCTGTGACTCAGCACTTGATACATCAGGCCCAGTGGAACATTACAAGAGATGGAGCAGAATATGGAAGGAGACTGTCACTGTCACCAAGCAGCCATTGATCAGAGGGTTGATGCACCCAAGGTGGAAGCATGACATTCTGAAAAGCAGCTTAACTATCAACTTTTATTTAAAGATGCCCTAGTACAGAATGTACTCTTAATATTGCTATCTGGCTGGAAAGGACCCAAAATATTACCTAGTTTTTCCCCTTCATTTTATAGCAGAAGCATCTGAAGACTGAGACACAGAGACTGAGCCCAAAGGCTGTGCTATGAATAGAACTCAGGGCATCTGGAGTCACTGTTTGGCAGTCTTCCCCCTAACTGGACCTTACATAATATAAGAGATATGACAATTAAGTTTGTAAACTTGTCACTGTGCCCTTACGTTGGCAGCATTACACAAATAACTCAGTATGGTTTCATAATCATGGTATATCATTGTCTCACAGCTGTGTTAGTGTCAATGTGTGACAGTGTCTGAGTGGCATTCATTATTGTTGCATTTTTTTGTTTGTTGTCATGAGAATATAGGAACTTGAGTTAGTACAATGAACAAACATTGAATTTCTTGTTAAACTTAGTAAGCCTGGGAGTGAAATCAGGGATGTATTAGTCCAAAATCACGGGGATAATGCCATGAAGAAAATGGCAGTGTACAAATGAATTAAACTTTAAATTTTTTTCTGAGAGGAGAGAAAGCAAGAAGAGAGGCTAGGGAAGGCATAATGAGCATATCTGACAAAAATATTGCAAAATTTGTCAAAATGTGTGTCAATCAGCTGACTGTGAGAAGCATAGCAGACCAAGTAAACATCAATTTAAAAACAGGAAATATTTAACTGAAAATCTTGGCCGAGAACCCATGGCTGTTGCATCACAACAATGCACTAGCTGACACAGCACTGTCTGTGAAGGAGTTCTTAGCCAGTAAACAAATACCTATATTGGAATATCATCCCTACTCACATGATTGGGACTTCAATGACTTTTTTTCTTTATGCATTGACAAAAGAAATATTGAAAGGAAGACATTTTGATGACATTCAGGACATCAAGGGGAATACAATGATAGCTCTGGTGGCCATTCCAGAAAATGAGTTCCAATAGCTTTGAAGGGTGGACTAGGTGCTGCCAGTAGTGCATAGTTTCTCAAGAGGAGTACTTCAAAGGTCACTACTTCAAAGGTGACTCAACAATGAGGTATGTAGCACTTTTTCTAGGCTGAGTTTGCTAACAATTGTCAGACCTCATAGTCACTGACCCACTAAATCTCACTGAACAGCATGTGTCATTAAGGCACTGTGCCAGCTGCTATAGGAATGACTTAATACTGTCTGTCCTTATTTGGATGAAATTAATCAACTGCTATTTAGTAACCATGTGTTCTCCCCTGGAAATTTAATATTGCTGAGACATTCATTCATTCATACCTTTCGCTCCAAAGACAATACTTCTTTAAATCCACAAACATGCATCCGTTGCATGACACACACATGTACCTTCCAGAATAGCTGCTCCTGGAAAACTTTATCTCCAGTAGCCCCCCTTAATCTCAGATATACAACAGGCCAGCTCCCTTTTCCTTTACAGAAACAGAGTTACTCCCTAGCAAGCTTTATGAGGCCATGATGTTTTACACTGAGTAATGCCAAAGAAATGTTTCTGTCCTGAATGCTTACGGCTACCTGCATTTAGATAGCTACCTCTCAATTCTTGGGCCACACTGCAGTGTCATACCAATAAGGAGGGCAGGAAAGAGAATATGTGGAGATGTATATGGTCACAGGGTAAGATCTGACAGGCCATGGTAAGCCTGATCATCCCAAATTACCACAGCTGTTGAATCTTTTTACTATGTATTAAATAGCTAGGCAATCCTGTGATTATATTGTTAAATATGACTTCACTGTTGTTGGGTACTGCTAACCTCTGCTTTTAAATGAAAATAAAAAAGGGTTAGCACACCAATTTTTTTTCTTCTTTTTTTTTTTTTTTTTTTTTTCAGTTTTTGGCCAGGGCTGGGTTTGAACCCACCACCTCTGGCATAAGGGGTCTGCGCCCTACTCCTTTGAGCCACAGGCACTGCCCCACACCAAATTTTTAATTTAGATGATCAGACTTTGTTTCTCCTGCTCAGGAGGAAGACATGAATGATGGACTGTGGACTCCTGCAGCAGGATTGAAGGAATCATTGTGATGGCCTCAGATGAGTCCCATTCAGGGAAAGGAGGATTTGGGATCTCAAGGAGAACCAGCTCTCTGCTGGCAAATTGTTTCTGTGGGTGATAATAACCATAATCATTGTCATAATCATCAAAACAACAGATATTTATTTGTTCCCAACATGTAGCTAATAGTGTGATATTGTCAAGGCTGCCATCTTCCTTTGAGAGTTTTAACTCTTCACTCAAGACCTTTGTGAGGCTGCCAAAGGGCTGCCAAAGGGCTATGAGCAGATCTTAGTTTACACCACTTCCTTTCACCCCTAGAGGAAGTGGGCTGATTCTTTTCAGTGTGAAATCACCAAATCCATGTTGCAAAAGTGGATACTTCCTTAGCTGGTAGGAGTTTACACCTGAAAATTCATGTATATATATTTTAAAATGCTACTTTCTTTGACTACCACAGACTGTCTCAGAGCAAACTGCCTAGGTTTGAATACTGGTTTTATGGCCTTGGTTTCCTCATCTGTAAAGTGGGGTATAAAATGTTACCTTGTAGGGTTTTCACAATAATTAAATGAGTTAATACTTTGTCTGGCATATAGTGCCTGCAACCAAAGACTAGCTCTTACTATTATGTTATTATTATCCCCAAATGCTGAGAATGCGTCTATGTAAAGTCCTGGCATGGGGAGGGACGGGACAGGACAAGGTAATTTTGCTCCCAGATATTGTAGAAAAAGAGGTTCTTCAAGTCAAACAGCCTATACATCTGTGCACCACATGAGGAATCCAGGAAGCTTCCTGAAATCTGTATGCAGATCTGCCTCTAAAATATACAACATGACCACTTTCTCTCCAAGGCATTGTCACCTTTAAGAAGCATTTGGGGATGGCAACTGTGGCTCAAAGGAATAGGGCACCAGCCCCATATGCCAGAGCTGGCAGGTTCAAACCCAGCCCCAGCCAGAAACTGCAAAAAAAAAAAAAAAAAAAAAAAGCAGCATTTGGAGGGGTAGAACTATGGATGTTTCTTAGTGTCTTTCCCTTCTCTATGTTATGCACCAAGGAAAATGCTTTTGGAGCCTAAAAATGAGAACCAACCTCTGGTCCTCTTTCTTTTTCTAAGCTGCAAATGTTTAATTTCCCCTAAATGTGCAGAGTTTTAGGGCACAAAATCCTAAGAGATCTGCAGACTATGGTTAGTTTTCTGGTCAAGCCTTAAACATTCCTCCTCCGATGCAATGGCTACCTGCACGATGGAGAGAAAAGTGAAAATTCAGTGAAAAAAGAAAAAGAAGGAAAAATGAATATCTCCACATACTATTCTGCCCTACTTAAACAGGAAGACTTGCAGATTCCCAAACACATGTCTGTCATTGTGTTCCCACTTTCACTGCTGTGCTTTCATCCTGCTCTCAGCAGAGGTTTCTGGAGGGTATCCAGGAAAGGAAAGCAGAGAGTGGTATGTTTCAGGTTGCTGAGGGAACACAGGGAGACCTGGGGATCTGCCCTTTCAGCGAGGCTATAAATTCCTTCTCCCACCACCACCAAAGGAGGACTGGACTCCAGGCAGGTCTGAGAGTTGCTGCCTCCAACTTTGATAGATAGAAGTCAAGGGCACATTCCTGCTTCATTCAAGAAACAGAGTTCAAGTTAACCTAAAGCCTATTTCCTGTGGATACTTCCCACTATCAGATATAAATGTGTGCCTGTGTATGTGAGAGCATGTGACAATACAGCTGTGAGTTTCATGCCGAAGGGAGAAGGCCATGGGACATCAGACCACTGGGGAGGAAAGATGACCATAAGCTGGGAAAAACACCAACAAACTGGAATCTACAAGCATGAGTTGGAGACCACAAAATTGGAGTGAAAACCCCCATCATTTCTCAGTACTCTTAATGGACTGGTAGCCTTTGTCATGCAGCCAAACACAAACATGGTCCTTGAGTCAGAGCAGCGGCCACAGGACAGTAGAGGGTGGGTTGTTGTGGGCATGGCCCTTTACCCACACAGATGAAAACAGTGTAAACCTGTATAAACCAGGCAATCTGTGTAAACCGCAAAATGGCTGTTGCTTCATTTCCCAAAATCCCTCTTGTGGCACATCCTCATGGGAGCCATGCAGGAAAGGGAATGCTGGGAGATGTAGTACCCCCTAGGCAAGCTGACACATTGCAGCACTCTCATGGGACACCATCAGATTGCATTCCCTATATACAAAAAAATTATCTTGCCAAGCCTAAATCCAGGACAGAATCTGAAAGAAACAGTAACTCTGTGTGTATATGAACACATACACACACACAGGGGTGTGTATATGAATAAATAGTATATCAGGGCAGGGAGGGTATGCTCTGAAGTAGCCATTCTTGACTTGGTGGTATTTTACAGCATTATCTCTGTAATTCCCAAGAATTCTGCATGGATGAGGTAAGATTATGCCCATCCTTCTGACAAACTGTCTCAGAGAAGGCACACGCCGACTAACAAAACTAGTATTTGAATTCACATATTTCTAATCTCATATTCATATTCACAATCATAATTATACTGCCACCTGCCACTTGACCTTCTCTTACTGCTTAAATTCTGATTGATCAGTGGTGATTAAATGTGTCTGTGTAGAGAACTAAAAATAGACCTGCCATTTGATCCTGCAATTCCTTTATTAGGTATATACCCAGACGACCAAAAATCATATTACAGCAAAGATATTTGTATCAGTATGTTTATTGCAGCCTAATTCATAATTGCTAGGTCATGGAAGAAACCCAAGTGCCCATCAATCCACAAATGGATCAATAAATTGTGGTATATGTACACCACAGAATATTATGCAGCCCTAAAGAAAGATGGAGACTTTACCCCCTTCATGCTTACATGGATGGAGCTGGAAAATGTTCTTCTTAGCAAAGTATCTCAAGAATGGAAGAAAAAGTATCCAATGTACTCAGCCCTATTATGAAACTAGTTTACAGCTTTCATATGAAAGCTATGACCTATTTATAGTTTAAGAATAGGGGAGGGGGAGGGGAAGGGGAGAGAAGGGGGAGGGGAGGGGGAGGATGGGTAGAGGGAGGGTGATTGGTGGGATTATCTCTATGGTTTATCTTACAAGGGTACAAGTGAATCTTTCTAAAAGTAGAATATAAACATCTTAACACAATAACTAAGAAAATGACATGAAGGTTATGTTGTTAATCAGTTTGATGAAAATATTTCAAATTGTATATGAAAACGCCACACTGTACTCCATGATTGCATTAATGATGTACACAGCTTTGATTTAATAAAAAAAAAAAGGAAGGAGGAAAGAAGGTAACTAAGATAATAATAGCCAAAATGAAATAAACTAAGTTTGTTAGCTTTAAATCAGTGACAAAAGAATTCACTAGTCAACTGGGGTGAGGAAGGGGAATGAAATTATAAGGCATTTGAGGAACGCCTTGGTTTGAGAGTCTTTGGTGCACACCCCTAACTCTTCTCCTCCCAACTCTCTCTATTATATAACACAAAACCCAGAAAAATTAAGCTAGTAGGAGCTGAAGAAGTCACCTTGGCTTAGTCCCCCACAGAGGAAAGTAGACACTAGAATTGGTAAGGGAGAGAAGAGCTAAGGAGGAGTGGTGACAAGGGGGGAAAAGAAGATCCTGTAGTTCCCTCAGGCCATTCAGTTAAAACAATCCCATGAATCCCTACAGAAAGGAGCTGCATCTCCAAATCTCCAGCTGCTACTGTTTTTCCAGTGTCTGGGCATTAAGCCTGCTGGCCCTCAAGGATGTCCGCAGTAGTGGATGGAATTGTTCTCAGGCTCAGTGCTGTGGAGAGGGCTAAACATTGTCCTTCTCTACCTCCTCACTAAGAAGTTACTTTCCTGGCTCTGGAGACACAACCAACCTAAATTGTATTCAGAATATTATGGACAGTTAATGAAAATTAAATGTCACTGAAGAAGACCCAAAAGCTGATAGAGGAAAACCAACCTAAACCTCTAGAAGAGGTGAATTCCACTGCAGAAAAATTGATGGAAAAAGACATATGAGAGTTTTCATTTCAAAAACATCAGTCAGAACACTCAGAAAGATAATTGAAAAAACACACAAGATCTTTTAAATGTTAAAATGACACTGTATTAAAAGCAAAAAGATAAATATAACAGGAAAGCATTCACTGATGAGAGCCAGATTTGTACTCTCAAAGACAAAAGGAAAAACAAAAACTCCTGATACACCACAAACACAAAGATACATTAAATTATGAAGGAAAATATAAGACACTGGATAGGCAGATGGAATAGTAAGGGAAGATCAGGAAAGAGGAAGGAGATTGGATGGGGAGGTAGTAATTAAACAGATAAATAAATAAAAATCCTCTGAGTCTCAGCCCCTATGTAGTCGAGAACATGGGAGGAGTCTGTGACTGGGCAGTGCTGTCCCTCTCCAAGTTGTAAGGACATAGCTCAATGTGGAGCTTCCACTTTCAGCTAGGATGGAGTAGGCATGTCCCATCCTCTCTCCCCACTGATTATAATTGCAAACCCTGGTCAAGATGCATATGGAAGCTAACTGAGAACTCTGAAAAGTAAATAAGAACAAGCTAATTGAGAGGAAATACCGAGCACAAAGGATAACCAATATGGCAAAAATGTTTTGTGGGTTTTTCCCTTCCTCCCACTCCTCTGGGCTTAGACTCTAAAACAGCTACAATCCTGAAACAGCACAAAGGGTGAGTATAGAAAAAGCTCCCAGAGAAACCCTCTTTCTGGCTTAAGGACCACAAAGGGTGTTAGGAGGGTCACTGCAAAACTCTAAGACTCTGGGAGGAATCTCTGGGTTGTCCCTCACATATTTACTATCTGTAATGTTTAATTTTGGGGGGTTAATTTTCCTGGACTAAGGCATGCTTAGATAGCAGGTAAAACAGCATTTCTGAGTGTGTCTGTGAAGGTGTTTCTGGAAGAGAAATTTGAATTTGAAAATTATAGAGAATAAACATTTAATAACCACGTAGGTCACACTTTGCTTATAAAACAAATCGATGCACCTTCAGTTTTATGTATTATGAGGCACATTGTCCTACTTCTCCCAGAGGTATCCACTACTTTGAAATTGATGTTTTAAACTCCTATATATGCATTTATGTCGTCATAAATGATTATATAAAATATAGCATGGCTATAGACTAAGTAGAGAAAATCAGCCCTCACCAAAGTGGGTGGGCACCCTCTAGTCCATTGAAGACCCTAATAGAACAAAAGGTGGAGGAAGGGAATACTGAGCAACACCAATGATTCCCCTGATTCTCCAGTCTTTGGACTTGGTCTGAATTACACTGCCAGCTTTCCTGCTCCTCCAGCTTGCAGACAATATATTATAGGACTTCTTAACCTCCATAATCATAAATTCCCACAATAAAGCTCTTCTCATAAATCTATTCATACCTTGTTTGTTCTGTTTCCCTGGAGAACTCTGACTAGTCACACAATGAAATATTACATAAGAGAGAAAATAAATGAGCTAGAACTACACATGTGATTAACAATAGATCTCAAGGCGATAGTGTTAAACTAAATTAGCTACAAAATGATATGTACAGTACAAGAGCATGTGTATAACTACCATGTGCATCCTAAAACATCCAAAGCCATGCTCTATCTTGTTTAATCATTTACGATGACATAAAAGCATATATAGGAGTGTAAAACATCAATTTCAAGGTAGTAGATACCTCAGAGAGAAATAGAACAATGTGACTCATAATACATAAAGTTGAAGGTGCATTGATTCATTTTATAAGCTAAGTGAGAGCTCCATGGTTATTAAATGATTGTTTTCTGTAATTTTTCAGTGTACAAAATGATACCAGTTTTATTAACAAACTTTAATGCAAAATTTCTAAAGAAAATATTAACAAATTAAATCTAGGAATATATAAAAAGAATAATGTACCAGAAAAATAGTTTATTATATCTATCAATATAATTTATTACATCAAAATGTAGCTGTTTATTAAAACAAAACTGAGCCATGACCAAGGAGAGTTCACTCTAATAATGTAAGGTTGAATCGATGGCAATAAACCTGGTAATATAAATCATTACACTAAGAAAGGGATAAAATTTATATTGATTATATGTTGAAAATGTATTTGATGGTATTAAAAGACTAAATAGGAATAGAAAAACTAAGCATATTTCTTTAGAATGTTATTTACTCCTCTGAAATATATCTTTTTTTTTTTTTGAGACAGAGTGTTACTATTCACCCTCGGTAGAGTGCTGTTGCATCACAACTCACAGCGACCTCACACTCTTGTGCTTAAGTGATTCTCTTGCCTCAGCCTCCCAGGTAGCTGGGACTACAGGCACCCTCCCCAACACTTGGCTATTTTTTGTTGCAGTTCTCATTGTTGTTTATCTAGGACTACAGGCACCCTCCCCAACACTTGGCTATTTTTTGTTGCAGTTCTCGTTGTTTATCTAGCCCAGGCCAGGATTGAACCCACCAGCTTCAGTGTATGTGGCTGGCACCATAACCACTGTGCTACAGGTGCCAAGCCTGGAAAAGTATCTTTTAAAACTTATATATGTACCAAAAACACAAGAGCTAACATCATACTAAAAACAAATGTTAAAATTAAGAATAAATCAGGAACAACCCCATTTCTTCCATTTTTTCAATGTAGTTTTTGGTATTTCAAGGTAAAGCAATGGACCAGAACTGAAATAATTAATTCATATATGAAAGGAAAAGATAATTGTGTATCAATTGACAGATGGCATTATAAGTATAGGAAACATAGATAATTTGATCAGGTGGCTGGGTATAAATTAAACAATTAACAAAAATAGATAGGTTTACTCTATTCTAACAATCATTTAAACATTTAAAATGTTAATGCAGTTGGTGATGGGATCAGTCTTCTCCCTGTTTGCAAACTCTACCTGTAGAGTCAGAGGATGAGACCCCGCATTTTCGTCTTCTCCCCCAAATATGTCCAGGAATCAGGCATGTAGGGGTGGGGAACCTGGCCTTCTGGATCCTTGAGTGTGGCCTCCTGACTGAACCCAAATTTTACAAATTTACCCCTGCAAGTGTCAAAAGAACAGTGGGTTCCACCATCACCAACTTATAGGGAAGACAAATTAACAGCTCACCCGTGTAGTACCATACGAGCAGACCTACACGTTTGCTCAAAGGAAAGATGACCCTCCTTACTTTCTCTGCAGAAAGGATGTTTTCTTTTCTTTGAAATAGATATAGTGATTGAGCTGAACTGAATAATTATTTAAGTGTTTGGGATTTTTTCTCCACATCCCAAATGTTTGAAATGTGATTGCATTATTTTTATAATTAATAATAAATACACAAATAAAAAGAAGGTTACATGCAATGAGGCACCCTCCTCAACATGATATAGTTCTAGGGATTAGCTAAAAATGAAAATACACTTTAAGGTAAATTCTGGCCACATCTGATCTGTGAGGTAAGAGTCACTTATAGATGTATGGCATTTATAAATTTGCTTAGTACTTAAATGATAGTTGGCAAACAACAAAAAGGTTTCTCTATCACAATTGCTAAAAGCTTGAAGACACATTGCATGCTTAAAACAGCTTTGTTTTGTGCTGGACTTTTGCATAAAATATTTAAACTTAAAATATTTGTTTAAAAAGAATTTATTTGTTTTAGTTTTGATTTTTGTCTCCTTGCCTAAATAGTTCTTACACAATTTAGTATTAGGCATATAGTTCAGTTGTCTTTATAAAAGTTTGAAAGGCTGATTTATAAACATAGTTTTATTGGTTTGTTGGTTTCTTGGATGGCTGTTGGGGGCTGGTAGGTTGATTTTTTCTGAAATCTGTTTCTGAGTTTACAGGGATATTTTGAATGAGCCAATTTTGTGTAGTATTTTGAGGGGAAATTTCTAGAGCTACTCTAATTGAATGTTAAAAAGGTCCAGCAAATTATTGCCTGAAATGATTTTACTTAACAGCAAAAACATTCCAAAAACAAATGACAGTAACAACAAAAACTATGACTTTTTAATTTAATAACTATAAAGAAGTATACTTTTTTTTTTTTTTTTTTTAGCCTAACTCTCGGACTTAAGTGATTCTCTTGCCTCAGTCTCTCAAGTAGCTGGGACTACAAGTGCCTGCCACAAACTCTGGCTATTTTTTTTGTTGCAGTTTTGCCTGCGTCGGGTTCAAACCCACCACCCTTGGTATATGGGGCCAGCACCCTATCCACTGAGCCATAGGCACTGCCCTATACATGTCTTTTTTTAAGATCAAATTGCTTTCATGGAGCCAAGTGCTGTGGCTCACTCATGCAATCCTAGCACTCTGGGAGGCCGAGGTGGGTGGAACACCTGAGGTCATAGGTTATAGAACAGCCCAAGCAAGAGCGAGACCCCATCTCTAAAAATAGCCAAGTGTTGTGGTGGGCACCTGTAGGCCCAGCTACTTTGGAGGCTGAGACAAGAGAATCACTTGAGCCCGAGAGTTTGAAGTTTCTATGACACCTTGAGCTATGACACCATGGCACTCTCCTGAGTGCAACAAAGTAAGACTCTATCTCAAAATAATAATAATAATAATAATAATAAAAACAGAAACAAATTCCTTTTATGGATTAACTTTCCAGCATCCTCCTTCATTTTTAGGACACAATAATTATCTTCTGTTTAAGATTTCTAAACATGGTTTTCTTAAGAATTGACTTGTTCTAATCTTATAGACCTCAGGCCTTCTCATTGGCAACTTGCCCATGAAAAGTATTTCTGGGGAAAGTTAAGAGGCAAAAGATTTCATTCAACCATTGGGATTTATAAAGTGTTTTAAATTAAATTTGTTCTTTAAAAGGAGTAATTCTAAGGGCTAACAGGCACAGGGGTAGAAAGTCTTGATAACTTTATCTCTTGACAAAGCCTTCATGGCAGGGCTTATCTGATATGGTGTCCCGATTCAAATTTCTTTGACCATGAATAGAGAATAGAATGTCAATACTCCATGCAATGGAGAAATAAAAATTGCTTATGCAATGTCTGTATCTAAAAAGAGAGCAAAGACTAATGTCTGGTCCAGCTGTTCCAGCCTTGCTTGGTCAAACATAGCAATTACATGAAATTGGGGTAATGAGGCTACCACCAGCCAAGTGGTGGAGATTTTATTACAACTAGTTTTCAAAGAAAGTAAAACAATTAAAGGCAAGCAAATTACAGTTAGACTGTGGCTGAATTTTTTGCTTATTAAATAAGTTATTTAGGTCTTTTAATTTCCTATGATCTTTATTCTGATCTCCTGTCTATGTTATAAGCACTGTCCTAGAAATTGTACTCACACTTTGTACACTGAATAGACTATTGTCAACTTTGAAACCTCTGTGAAAACAGATAAGACCCAAGTAATGATATTAGACTGAGGCTAACTCTGATCAGAAGAGAAAATTGAAAAACAAAGTTACCTTCAACCCTGCAATGATCCATTTACATTTCACTCTTTGGCATGTCGGTGATTGTTTCCTTTCCAAGTCAGAGGGGTAAAAAACTAAATTCCTTTAAAAAAATAAGTTACCCCTTCCTTATATCACCATTGCTGTGATGTTTGGTTTCTATTTGTTACTTGAAGCAACTCTCTAGTATTTCTGCCCCACCATTTAGCTGAAACATTGGCACTTACATACTGTATAAATGAAGCAGCTCCCTACAGAATTCAGACCAAAGACCATTTTTATTTGATTTCATCAAATGAATGCTTTGCATTATGGATTTTGAAGCCATTACCACAAAAACATTTCCTAAACCACCTTATGGGGGCAGGCATGGTGGTTCACACCTGTAATCCTAGCACTCTGGTTGGCCGAGGCAGGTGGATTGCTTGAGCTCATGAGTTCAAAACCAACCTGAACAAGAGGGAGACCCCATCTCTTAAAAACAGCCAGGCATTGTGGTGGGTGCCTAGAGGCCCAGCTACTCTGGAGGCTGAGGTAGGTGAATCACTTGAGCCCAGGAATTTGAGGTTGTTGTGAGCTATGATGCCATGATACTCTACCCAGGGTGACAGAGGGAAACTCTGTCTCAAAAAATAAAAATAAAAATAAAAAACCACCTTATGTTCTATTTAAATGTGTTTTAAATGTTAAATTCTGTGGAAGCTTAAGATCCCTTAAGGGGCAGGGCAATCAAAGAAGCCTAATTCTATGCCACTTGATCAAGGGATTAATTACTTGTATTTAAAATTCTAAATAATTGAATGGAATGAAAAACTTGTAGTCATTTAGAAGTCAGCTGTTGGGGAAAGCACAGATGGGGAATTTGGGGAGTGTCAAGAGGTTTCATGAGTAGAAACAGCTGCAATGCCTTTTTAATAGCAGAACTAAATAATACCAGGAAAGTCTCATTTTATGCAATGCGAGATATTATTTCTAAACATATTCCATGGCTTGAATATTTGTGTAAGACACGTAGTACATTAAATGAATGGAACATTGGAAATGGCAGTGTGAATTATGATAGCATTTCTAAGGCTTATAAATTACTTACTACTTATCAGGCACTATTGTAAGCATTTTATAATTAGCTAGTTTAATTCCTATGATAGTCTCATAAAATGGTTACTTTTGTTTCTTTCTTTTTAAAATTTCAGATACAATGTACATACAGAAAAATGAGTTTGGACAAATAAATACAAGATACAGAACAATCCATCATCCTCCAAATTTTCTTATGCCCCTTCCTAGAAATGTTCCCTTTCCTGAACCACCCTCTCCAGAGATACCCATCACTCTGATTTCTATCATGGACTTGACTTTACTCTGTTACAGAATTGCATATAAATGGAAATATGCATAATGTCTTCTTTCGTGTCTGTCTTCTTTTGCTCAAATGAATGTTTTTAAGCTACGCCTTTGTTGTAGCATACTAAGCCATGGTATGAATGTATCACAATTTATTTCCCCATTTATCTTATTGATAGACGTTTGTGTTACTTGACATTTTGAGTTATTATAAAGCTGCTGTCAATACCCTTGTACAAATATTTTGTGGACATATGATTTAATATTTCTTCATCTAGGATTAGAATTGCTGTGCTATAATCAGATGTTTGTTTCAATGTCATAGCAAACCGTGAGACATTTTCCCAAAGTGATGGTATCATTCAACATCCCACCAGTAGTAGATGAGAATTCCACTTGTTTCACACTTTCATCAACATTTAGCATTCTCATCCTTTTTAAATGTTTTCATTCTTAAGGTTTGTAATAGTTTCTCATTTTTGTTTTAATATCTATTTCCTTTATGAATAGTGATGTTGGGCATATTTTTATATTTCATATGTGCTTAGTGCCCATTGGTATTCTTCCACTGTGATATGTCTGTTGTTAAAACCCTCTGCTATTTTACGGAAAGCTTTGTATTATTGTTGCATGGTTAAGATCATTCATATATTGTGGGTATAAGTCCTTTGTCAGAGATACGTAACAGGAATATTTTCTTCCTGTGTCTGACTCAGCTATTTATTACCTTAATGGAGTATATTAATGATTGCAAGTTTTTCATTTTGCTATGGCCCAATTTGCCACTTTTTTTTCTTTTAGGGTAAATGTTTGCCGTGTTCTGTATAAGAAAACCTTTGCCTAAGCCAAGGTAGAAAAGGTATTCTCCTGTATTTTATTCCAGAAATGTTATAGATTTAAATTTATAGATTTTAAATTTATGACTCATCTTAACTTCTTTTCTTGTTATGTAGAGTGTCAATTAGGTGTCCAAGTTCATTTTTTCCCATATAGATATTCGGTTGTTCTAACATCATTTAGGGATTTAAAAAAAGACTTCTTTCCTCCATTGAGTTGCTTTCACAAATGCCAAAAATGAACTGACATTTTAACTGTGCTGTGAGTCTCTTTCTGAATTTTCTTTCATTGATCCATGTATGTTTTTTTCTTCTGCATTAGTTTTATTTTTCTTTCAGAAAATTAACAGTTTAGTTCCATTGTCTTCTGGCTTGCATTGTTTCTGATGAGAAAAGAATCATTCTTGGTTTTGTCTCCTTTATGGGGTGTATGCTTTTTCTTTAGCTTTTTAAAGGATTTCCTTTTTATCTTATATTTTCAACATTTGCCTATGATATGCCTAAATAGGATTTTTTTATATTTATCCTTCTTGGAATTTAAGTGTCTAGGATCTGTGGATTGTTATTTTTCATCACATATGGAGAATTTTGGTAATTATTTTTTCAATTTTTTTCTGCCTCAGTGTCACTCTCTCCTCTTTTCCTGGAACTCAAATTTCATGTATATTAGAATTCCTAATTTTATTCCATGGGTCAATGAATCTCTTTTCACTTTTTGTCATTTTTGTGTTCTTCTGTGCTTCTGGAAGTTCTAGACAATATGATCAGGCAAAAGAAGGATACAAAGAGGGGCAGTGCCTGTGGCTCAAAGGAGTAGGGTGCTGGCCCCATATACCAGTGGGGTTCAAACCCAATCCCATCCAAAAAAAAAACTGCAAAAAAAGGATATAAAGAGCATCCAAATGGGGGCAGAGGAGGTCAAACTTTCATACAATTCACCAATGATATGATCTTACAGAACACCATACACTCAACCACAAGACTCCTGGAAGTGATCAAAAAATACAGTAATGTCTCAAGATGTAAAATTAATGTTCATGAATCAATAGCCTTTGTATATGCCAATAATAGCCAAAGACACAATTCCCTTCACAGTAGCTTCAAAGAAAATGAAATACATAGGAATATACTTAACAAAAGAGGTGAAGGATCTTTACAAAGAGAATTATGAAACCGTAAGAAAAGAAATAGCAGAAGACATTAACAAATGGATGAACATACTATGCTCTTGGCTGGCAAGAATCAACATTGTTAAAATGCCTATAGTACCCACAGCATTCTACAGATTCAGTGTACTCCCCATTAAAATACCAACATCACACTTTGAAGAACTGGAAATAATACTTCTTCAGAAAACTAGAAAAAAACTCATAAAGCCACAGAAATTTTTAGTAATATAAACAAAGTCAGAGGCATCACTCTACCAGATGTCAGGTTATATTACAAGTTCATAGTGATCAAAACAGCATAGTATTAGCACAAAAATAGAGACAGAGACATATGGAATTGAATAGAAAAACCAAGAGATGAAGCCAGTTTCTTATAGCCAGCTCAGCTTTTGTAACCAAACAAAAGCATACACTGGGGAAAAGATTCCCCATTCAGTAAAGGGTGCTGGGTGAACTGTACAACCACATATAAAAGATTGAAACTGGACCCACACCTTTCACCAGTTAAAAAAATTAACTAAGATGGATAAAATTTAAACCTCACACATGAAATGATAAAAATCCTAGGATAAAGTGTGAGAAAAACTCTCAAAGATATAAGCCTGGGGAAAGATTTTATGAAGAAGAATTCAGAGGCAATCACAACAACCAAAAAAATGAACTAAGCCCAATTTATCACAGCCCAATTTACAATTGCCAAGGTGTGGAAACAACCTAAATGCCCAACAACCCACGAATGGATTAACAAACTGTGGTATCTGTATACCATGGAATACTATTCTGCCATAAAAAAAATGGAAATCTTCTGCACAGCTAAGGACACAACATTTAAAGCAAATAGACAAACTTCAGAATGAGAAAAGATATTTGCATGCTATGAATCTGACAAAGGCTTAATAGCTAGAATTTATAGAGAACTCAAATTAGTCAACAACAACAAAATGACAAACCATCCCATCTGTCACTGGGAAAGAGACATGAACAGAACCTTTCCTGAGGAAGACAGAAGAATGGCTAACAAACATAAGAAAAAATACTCATTGCCCCTAACCATCAGAGAAATGCAAATCAAAACTACCCTGAGATATCACCTAACCCCAGTGAGAATAGCTCATATCACAAATTTGCAGATGTGGAGAGAAGGGCACACTTTTATACTGCTGCTAGGACTGCACACTAATACAGCCTCTTTGGAAAGAAGTATAGTGAATCCTCAAAGAACTCAAATTAGACCTCCCATTTGATCCCACAATTCCATGACTCGGCATCTGCCAAGAAAAAAAAAAATCTTTTTATTATAAGGACATTTGCACTAGACTGTTTATCACAGCCCAATTTATAATTGCCAAAATGTGGAAATAACCTAAATGCCCATCAACCCACAAATGGATTAACAAACTGTGGTATCTGTATACCATGGAATAGTATTCTGACATAAGAAAGATGGAAGTTTTACATCTGTTGTATTAATCTGGATGGAGTTTCTTCTTAGTAAACTATCACAAGAATGGAGGAGCAAGAATCCAATGTGCTTGATACTAAGATGAAGCCAGTACATGATCTAATACACGCCCACATAAGAGAAAAACTCGTCAATTTGGGGGGGGGGGAGAACCTAAGAGGGGGAAGAGGAGGAGAGGGGTAGGTTGATGTGCTTCCAGCTAATGGGCACAACGTAAGGGTATGTGGCACACTTTTGGAGTTGTGGGACACAACTCTAAGAGGGACTCTGCCTAATAAACGTAAACATTGTTTGTATCCTCACATTAATCTGAAATAAAGAAATTTCTCCAAAACCTTCAAATTAATTGGAATTCTAGAACTGAAATAGCCTTATAAATACTTTCCACATTCCTAGTCTCATAAAAACTTTTAATTGCACCACTCACAATACCATTTACATTCTTTTAATGAAACATCACAGGTAAAGTCAGAGGACAAAATGAGAAATTCAGACTTTTGTTTCAGAATAACATGTTTAGACTCTGTGAACTCAGATTCTTACTACTAAATTGAAAGTCCTTTCCTTGGTAAATTATTTATACATCAATATGTATTTGTAGAAGATATGTGTCCCAGAGGCTACTCTTAAGAGACAGGAAAAAAAATAATTTCCATATACTATATAGCAGGGGTCCTCAAACTTTTTAAACAGGGGGCCAGTTCACTGTCCCTCAGACCGTTGGAGGGCCACACTGCAGGCCCCAGGACAAGTCAGCTGCTAAGCAGGACAGGCAGCAGTGGCAAAAACACCCAGGGGGCAGGATAAATGTCCTAGGTGGGCTGCATGTGGTCCTCGGGCCGTAGTTTGAGGGTGCCTGCTATATAGTCTCCAAGATAGCCCAAGCAGTGCACATCATATTCTTTCTTAAAGAAAACATAATGAAAAATCTTGGCATAATCGAAATCATATATACGTATTATTTCTAGCCTTAATAGAAATAACAATAGAAAAATTATGTTTACAAATCATAAAGGAAAAAATTTTATTAATGTGAAAAATATTTATGAGACACATATATATTGCAGATAAGATATTGTACTAGCAGTGTAGAAATGTTCCCTTCTCTCCACAATACAACCTTTACAGAAAGAAATATGGAGAACTAAAAGTTGACCTTCCATTTGATCCAGCAATTCTATTACTAGGCATCTACCCAGAAGAATAAAAATAATTTTAGCACAAAGACATTTGCACCAGAATGTTTATTACAGCTCAGTTCACAATTACCAAGTCATGGAGGCAACCCAAATGCCCATCAACCCAGTAATGGATTAACAAACCGTGGCATAAGTATACCATGGAGTAGTATTCAGCCATAAGAAAAGACAGAGATGGCTCAGTTCCCATAGCACATTGCTTACAGCACCAGCTATATACGCCAAGGCTGGCAGGTTCCAACCCATCCTGGGCCAGCTAAACAACAATGACAACTGCAACAAAAAAACCCTGGGTGTTGTGGTGGGTGCCTGTAGTCCCAGCTACCTGAGAGGCTGAGGCAAGAGAAATGCTTAAGCCCAAGAGTTTGGAGTTGCTGTGAGCTGTGATGCCACAGCATTCTACCAAGGATGACATAGTGAGACTCTGTCTAAATAAATAAATAAATAAATAAATAAGATGGAGACTTTTTACATCTTTTAGTTTACCTGTATGGAGCTAAAACACATTTTTCTTAGTAAAGTATCTCAAGAATAGAAAAAAATATCCAATGTACTCAATACTAATATGAAACCAATATATACACTACTACCCACATGAATGGTAAAACACAAATATAGTCTACCAAGGGGGAAGGAGAAGGAGGGAGGGAAATTGGGGGGATCTTACCTAATGTACACAATGTGAGGGTATCCAGCATGCCTCGTAGGTGAAGGGATCAACTACAACTTGAACTTAGAATTGAAAACAATGCAACCTAAAAATTTATACCCTCACATTAATTTGAAATAAAATAAAAACAAAACCAAAAAGATATTGTACTCACTTTAATCATTAGTTCTATAAGAAAAGAGGGAATATGTAATGATTTAAAGTTAAATAGTGAAAAATTTTGGTCAAAGGCACAAACCTAATAGAAAATTGATTCATTTTTTTGTTGCAAGAAATTGCAGCTTTAAATGTGTCTAATTAAAGAGGCATGTTTTAAAGTGCCTGCTTCTCCATCGCCCTCTACTTGGGACTGCCTATTGAAACTGCAGACCCTTGCAGAAAAATTTGTACCGTGTGACCTCAATACAACAGCTCATTAAATCAGGGCTATGCGTTGGGATGAAAATATTCAATGCTGGCTCAGCACCTGTGGCTCAATCGGCTAAGGTGCCAGCCACGTACATCTAAGGTGGCGGGTTCGAGTCCCCAGCCCAGGCCCGCCAAAACAACAATGATTGCTGAAACCAAAAAATGGCCGGGCGTTGTGGTGGGCGCCTGTGGTCCCAGCTACTTGGGAGGCTGAGGCAGGAGACTCGCTTGAGCCCAGGAGTTGGAGGTTGCTATGAGCTGTGATGCCATGGCACTCTACCCGGGGGAATAGCTTGAGGCTATTCCCGTCTCAAAAAAAAAAAAAAAAAAGAAAAGAAAATATTCAATGCTTTAACCAATTAGTGATCAATCGTATTGTTTACACTTAAATTCAGACGCACAGATATGGGCTGGCCGGGCCTGGGAGTAGGGAATGAGATGTGTAATTGAATGCCATGTATAGAGAGGCAGCCTGAGATAGTCATTTAGCCATATGCATGCCAAGAACTAAGCAGGTGGTCTACAGTCAGAAGCAGGAAGGTGGAACAAGTAGACACAGGAAAAAACAAAAGACCAAAAACATCATTAAAGTTAGATGAGGAAGCCTTTGGGTCTGCTTTCCTAATTCCTGATTTCACAAAACTACTGGTCTTTCAGTTTTTATACCCTTAAGGCTGTCCTTTGAATCCTTAAAATTAATCTCTCTTCGCTGGAGCTAGCTTCAACAGCTTCCTTGCAATAAATGTCCCCAAAGATGCTTAACCACCTAGTTCTTCTTGTCCTTAAAAAGTCAGAACAAACCAGGCAAAATTTTAAAAGTTTTTTGGAAGTGATTATCCCCAAAATACCTAAGTAAACTCTGTGGTTCCTTCCAAAATAAATAAACCAAAATAATTGACCGTGTCCAAGATATAAGCATCTATGTTGCATTGCTTTACTGATTAGGAAATCAGGGCAAAGGAACTGATAACACCAAGTAAACACTAAAATAGAGATGGAGCTGCTATTTGGTTCTTTGGTAGCACACGTTAATTAATTTTCATTTCTATCAGCCAAGAGTTATATTAATATAATACTGATTCTGTTTTTCTGTCTTCTATGCCTGTTATGACAAGTATACAGTCTTCACTAAGGGCCTTCTGTGTTTATTCACACAGAATTGTGTGACTTCGATAGGTCTATCAGGGGTCCTCAAACTTTTTAAACAGGGGGCTAGTTCACTGTCCCTCAGACCATTGGGGGGCTGGACTGCAGGCCCTGGGACGAACTGGCTGCTAAACAGGACAGGCAGTAGCAGCAAAAACACCCAGCGGGCCAGATAAATGTCCTAGGCGGGCCCGCAGGCCGTAGTTTGAGGACCCCTGGAAACGTTAATGTACCAAAACAGAATTTGAAATAATTTATTTCCTTTATTTTATTGCATATCCCAGGCACTGGAAACAATCAGTGTAATTGGCTATTTGCACCAACAAGACCTTCTCTGAGAGTACGACATCACTTGGTTCTGAATCTAATCATATCTTAGTGTACACCACTTAAAAGTTCTCCAGACACTGTCCCATGCCTCATTTTGTCTACTTGCAGATGAGGGGATAAAGGCCAGGAAAGTCCAATATATTAGTATTCTGTGAGCTACAGTAAGAAAATAGCACAATATTATAGTCTAAATAATGCAAAGTTATTATTTTATATTTCTGTACCACACAAATCCACCCTGGTCTCACCAGGTTGAAAGCAAGGTATTGGCAGGGGTACATTCTTTTCTGAAAGATCAAAGGCAAAATCTGTCTTGCTCACCCAAGTTGTTGGGAGAATTGAGATCCTTGTATGACTGAGAGGCCCATTTTCTTGATAGCTGTCAACTGAGACCCATTTCTAGCTTTTAGAGGCCAGCTACATGCTTTGGTGCATGGTCCCCTTCCTCCATCTTCAAAGCCAGCAACAGAGGTTTGTCTTTTCACACTTTGAATGCCTCTTCCTTCTATGTCTCATCTCTTTAGCACAGTTGGGAAACATTTTCTTTTATGGGCCCATGCAATTACATTGGGCCCACCTGGTTACTATAGGCTATTCTCCCCATCTCAAGGTCCTTAACCTCAGTCAAACCTCCAAAAGTCTCTCTTGCCATGTAGGGTAACACAGTCACAGATTCTGGGGATTAGAGCATGGGCATTTTTGGAGGGGGCATTATTCTGCCTACTACATTCAGAGAGGGAAAATTTGGGTCTCAGAAGTTTCCTCCCAAGCACAGAAAATTATAAGAGTTAGCCATAATTATGAAGAAAGGGTTTTATTAAATTTCAGAATATTAGTGGGTACATATGTTTTATTTACATACTTTGTTTTTGTACAGGTTGAGTAAAAGTTGTAAGTGTGCCCTTTACCCAGATAACGTGCACTGTACCCAGTAGGTGTGAATTTACTCACCCTCTCCTCCCAGCCCCCTGGTTTGATTTTTATTGAGATTGACTTCCATTTGTGCACTTAAGTGGTGATTGATTAGTTCCCGTTAGGTGTTGAGTGCATGTGTTTACTTCTCCATTCTTGTAATGTTTCACTTAGAAGAATGGTTTCCAGTTCCCTGCAAGTTGTTTAAAAAGATTCTAGCCGACCATTTTTATGGCCATTTTATACTCTATACTATGCATATACCACATTTTATTAACTCATTCATATATTGGTGGGCACTTAGGTTGTTGTTGTGGAATCTCTGCGATTGTGAATTGTGATGCTATAAACATTCAAGTACAGGTATCCTTTTTATAAAATGACCTTTTTCCTTTGGGTACATACCCAGCAGTGGGATTGCTGGATCAAATTCTGGGTCTAGTCTAAGTTCTTTGGGGTATCTTAATTATAAAGAAAGATTTTTAAATCCCCTTATACAAATAACTAAAATAATATTATAAAAATAATATTTTTTTAAAGTACCCTAAGATCTTAGTAGCCAGAAACTCATCCTGAACACTTCTTGGGGTCTTCTGTCTGGAACATGGGAAACTGATTATAAATTTTTTGAAGTCACACTCAAATTTGGTACCTAAAACAATAAAACTCACAGTGCATAATTTTACTATATTAAGGAATGTGAAAACTGTTTTCTAGTCTCTCCATCCTAACCATTGTGCCTAGCATTCTTATTTTCCTTCACTGCATCCTTAAACCATAAAAAATTTCAAAATATAATATTTAAGCATTGCATGTACAATACCTTTAGTTTTCGAAAAGAATCTCATCTTTTCAAAACTCTCCTGTCTGTGCATTTTCATGCCCCTTCTGGTGTGGATACTCTCTGGTGTGCATATAAAAATTTTTAATTATTGTGCCCAGTCCCACATTTACATACATATCTCTCCCTTTATTCTCCAAAACCCTAGTTTTCCAATCTTGCTTCTTCCAGGCCCCTGACAAACTAGCTAAGCCATTTGCCACTGCCATATATATCTTACTTGGGTGTCTTCTCTTTTCACACAGAGTTAATGAAATGCACTATGCCCTTTGGGGGAAATTCTCCCACACTCAGCCTTTCTGGTCCATCTCTTAACTGAAGCTATAATTCAAAATAGTCAATTTTGTATTTATACCAACATAGTAAGTCACATAATCCATGAATCAAGTTCTGTTTGTGTTTGTTGGGTTTCTGTTTGTAAACTCCTTTCTTTGTCCACAGACCATAAGGAATGCCCATCATGAGTCATATGTATGAGCTAAGGGATAAGTGTATGAGCAACTTCAATAATGGTGGGTGTGAGTCAACTCTTCATGCAACTTTATGATGCCTCTAGACCTGCCCAAGACTCTCCAAAGTCTCAAGACTGTCCTCCATCTTATAATGGATGTTACAATCTTACTTGTAGTAGATTGATGCTGTAACTCTGAATGGAAGGGTTTGACAATCTACCAACTTATGAATGGCAATGGTAGATATATGGACCCTTGATGTCCTATGCTCAGATGCTTAATCTCTCCTATATCACAGGGGCATCCTGAGAGTATTTTACAAATGAGATATGGTTCTTTGCAGAAGACTGAATAGATTTGCTTCAGAATTCTAGGGTTCTGCCCTTCAATTCTACTGGGACTTTTCTAGTGGCATCTTTTTCTACTACAGATATCTCTGACTATCTCTGATAGTTCATGTGACTCAAGTAGCAGAGATACTTGCCCTACATCCTAGACTCCTAGACCTGCTATGCAGGCTTCTCTTGCTCTGGATCCCACTCAATGTTTACCTCATCCCAAAAATTATCATAGCAGTATTCTCAAGTGCTACTTCAAACAACCAATGAGACATACCAAGAATGCTGCTTTTCCCTTAATGATCAGAGCTGCCCTTACTTTGGAGAGGATGTCTCAGCATGCTTCAGCTCCTAACATCATTACCAACGTGGCAACTCCCTGAATTTTTGTGGAATTTATCTCCTACCTTCTGAGTACATGAGTTTATCAAGGTAACCTGAGGGTTCATCTTGCTCATCAGGTCTGTTTAACACATTGCCATCAATATGGTGGATGAAAATAATAATCAAAAGAATGTCCGGCTTGCCTATCTCTTTCTGATTATGTTGAGCAGCAGACAGAAGAGTTAACAGTGACCTATAGACAGACTGTGACAAATATTTTTGATTATTTGATATGAAGGCAAATCACTTCTCCTTTCCTATGGGTATGGAAAGAATGCATTCATGAACTCAATAACTACAAACTATGTGTAACAATTAGAGACTTCACTTGGGACCACTACCAGGTTAGGTACACACTACCATATGTTATGATGTATACTATATGATACATACTGTATTTTATGATACCATAGGTTCTACTACTGTATGTTATGATCCATTCAGTGTTTGTAAATTTTAGACCAGTAAATTAAATGAAGCTGTAATTGACACCACCATACTTTCATCATTTAGGTCTCTGAGTATGGCACTACCCTCCATCATTTTTACTGGAATGCATTATTATTTGACTTACTGTACTGGAAGCAATAGGAAGGGGACAGATTTAGGGATTCCACCTGGCCTTTCCTTATAAAATAGCTTGGATTTAACTGGTCAAAGAACTAATGTGAGTATTTTATTATAAATATATATTTAGAAACTAAAGAAATGACCTCCAGGTGTGTCCATTGACCTAATGGATCCAGTGTGAGATGGATATGGGCTAGAATTCTATTTATTACTGGGGACCCTGATATGCCCCGTTTCTAACAAGGGGTCAATGATGGTTTGAGATTTTTGGTGCCAGTGTCACTTCAAACCCTATATCCAGCAGCCCTTAAAAGGTGTAGGTATTCTCTTTTCCCAAGTTCATTTGTACCCCAGTGAATGATTGCAAATGTCTTTGGAAGAAGGAATGGGAAAATCCAATGCACACATTACTGTATACCTTTGCTCTGGTGTGTAAGGTCCTTCCTCATCAGGATACAGACTATAGTTGCTGGATTCTGGGTACAAGAACTGGTTCAGATATGGAAACTGGCTAAGGGAACATGACTTTTCGTTGGGCAGCTAATCTCAGCCTTCTCTCACCTCTCACCTATTTTTTTCTAGAGATATATTTAGTCTCAAATAAAGTCTAGCCTTGGCCTGACCCCTGTGGCTATGGAGGCTCTAGACTAGCACTACCCAGTGGAAGTATAACGTGAGCCACATATGTAAAAACAAAACGTAAATTATTTTAATAACCTGAAACCATACAAAATATTGTCATTTTAACATGTAATTGATATAAATAAAATCATTAATGAAATATTTCACATTCTTTCTGCCTTATTAGTGAGTCTTTTCAATCAGTGTATATTTTACAGTTCTGTCATATCTCAGTTCAGACTAGCCATCTTTCTAAGGCTTAGTAGCTGCCTGTGCTCAGTGCTGTGTTGGATATCATATCTGCAGGCTATAAATTTGACTACAGAAAGTCCTACTTTTAAGTTAAGGGGACTTTGGTACCTCCATATCAGTTAATCAGAAATAATTCCAGGAGGGGAAGTGAGTTGAAACTTCCTACACAGCTCTGGGAGAGACTGCTCTTCCCAGTCAAAGGCAAATCTTGAAGAATAGCACTCTCAGCTGTTAGAGAGTGGGTGCGTTGGCTGGAGAGGGAGATCTGGGTGGAAATCTCCCATTAGACCTATTAACGTAGGTCTAATACAGTTTACCTAAGTTAGCTAAAATCATTTCTATAACTTGCTCCAACAACTTTAATATGTAACAGAATATTTGAAATGTGACTTTATCTCATGCCCTTATTTTTAAGAATCCTTCCTAATGTGAGTACTCCCCAAAGCTGTAAATGTTTACTGTTTACTGTTCTACTAAATGCAGAATAAAGAAATAAAGCAAACCTAATTCCTCCATCTGAGTAAGATTGCCAAGTGTGAACAAACCCTTAAGTTAAAACTATTTCTCTCGAAACCTGGTCCCAGAATCAGTAGCATCTGGGAACTTAGAAATACAGACTCAGAAACCCTGGGCAGGGCCCAGCAATCTCTGTTGCAAGTATCCGCTAAGTGACTCTGAGGAGAACCACACAGTTAAGTGCATGTCCCTTTGGGGAGGCAACCTCAGCCCTAGCACAGCAAAATCTTTGACCCCATTAAAGAAGACAGACTTTTAGGTTTTTGTAAATGATGCATTCATAATTAAGATAGTGCTACTTACCACTTCTGTAAGTTAGAATGCTTGAGGCTAGTGTTCTATTTTGAGAGTTTATGGAACAGGGAATTACTTGGAATTTTTACCTGATATATTTCTATAGGAAAGTGCAGCCCAGTATGACACCTGCTGGTGCAGCAGACATAACACAATGTGACAGAGAAACAGAAACAACACCCAAGGAGCTAGCCTAACCCCTCTGCCAAGATGCCCTAGATTTGCTAAAATCCATAGCCAGGTAAATCTGCAGAGTTCACAAAGTGCTGATTAGTTTTTATGTCTTGGGACACAAGTCTCCCAGCTAACTCACAAATAAGCTACTGATAAAGAGAAAAAATAATTTGAACTGGAGGTCAAACACCAAAAAGCCATCAAAACCCCACACATAGAAGATTGAAATGGGATTCGCACCTCTCACCAGTCCTAAAAATTAATTCATGATTGATAACAGACTTAAACCTAAGATGTGAACTATAAAAATTCCAGGAGAAAATGCTGGAAAAACTCTAGATGTTGACCTAGGAAAAGGATTTATGAAGAAGACCTCAAAGACAATCACAGCAACAATAAAAATTAACAAATGGGAAATGATTAAATTAAAAAGTTTCTGCACAACCAAAGAAACAATGGAGCAAATAGACCACATACAGAAGGGGGGGAAATATTTGCATGCTATTCATCTGATGAAGGACTAATAAGCAGAATCAAAGAACTCCCTTAAAAAGCAGGCAAAAAACATTAACAGAAGGTTTTCAAAAGAAGATAGACTAATGGCCAATAAACGTGAAAAAATGCTCAATGTCTCCAAATCATCAGGGAAATGCAAATCAAAACCATAAGAAGTTATCACCTAAAAGCCCAGTAAGAAGTGCTTTTATCACAAAAAATCCCAAAGCAACAGATGCTGACTTGGATATGGAGAAAAAGGAACAATTACACATACTTGGAGGAACTGCAAACTAGTACGACTTCTATGGAAAGTTGTATGGACATCCTTAAATAACTAAAGTAGAGGGGTGGCACCTGTGGCTCAAAGGAGCAGGACACCGGCCCCATATGCCTGAGGTGGTGGGTTCAAACCCAGCCCCAGCCCTGGCCAAAACTGAAAAAAAAAAACAACTAAAAGTAGACCTACCATTTCATCCAACAAACCCACTACTGTGTATCTGCCCAAAGGAAAATAAGTCATTTCATAAAATAGATGCTTGGTTTTTCTAGAACTAGAATATAAATGTTTTGATACAATGACTAAGCAAATGACATGAAATT
>CAUYQV010102092.1:0-39566 GCA_963574575.1 Galagoides demidoff
GCTCACAGCAACCTCCAACTCCTGGGCTCAAGCGAGTCTCCTGCCTCAGCCTCCCAAGTAGCTGGGACCACAGGCGCCCGCCACAACGCCCGGCTATTTTTTGGTTGCAGCCGTCATTGTTGTTTTGGTGGGCCCAGCCTGGATTCGAACCCACCACCTTAGGTGTATGTGGCTGGCGCCTTAGCCACTTGAGCCACAGGCACCAAGCCGAAGCATATTATTTTCATGGATTGAGAGATTCAGCATACTGAGGATATCAGTTCTCTCCAGACTAATAAAAAGTTTATTTGTTTAATTTTTATCAAAATCCTAGCACGATTTTTTTTACAGTTACAGATAAGATTATTATAAAATTTATATGGAAAAGCATAGGAACTAGAGTATCTCAGACAATTTCGAAAAAGAAGAATACAGTGGAAGAAATTTCTTTACCTGAGTTCAAGACATATTATATAACTACAGTAATCAAGACTGTGGTCTTATTGGAGGGACAGACACATAGATCAAGGGAACAGAATAGAGAAATCAGAGATACCCCAAACAAATATAGCCAGCTGATTTTCAGCAAAGGCGTAAAAGCAGTTCAATAGAGCAAGGATAGGCTTATCAGTGCTAGAACGATTGGTCATCCATAAACAAAGTAATGAAACTTGGCCTAAACATCATAATTAATTAATTCAAATGGATCATAGATTGAAATATAAAACTCTTAACAACTTTTGACAGAGCTGGTCACAGTGGCTCATGCCTGTAATCCTAGCACTCTGGGAGGCCAAAGCCGGTGGATTCCTGAGCTCACAGTTTTGAGACCAGCCTGAGCCAGAGGGAGACCACCATCTCTAAAAATAGCCAGGCATTGTGGCAGGCACCTGTAGTCCCAGCTACTTAGGAGACTGAGGCAAGAAAACCGCTTGAGTCCAGGAATCTGAGTTTGCTGTGAGCTATGATGACATGGCACTCTACTGAGGGTACCAAAGTGAAACTCTGTCTCCAAAGAAAAATGAATTTTTGACCAAAAAAAGGAGAAAATCTTTGGGACCTTGAGCTTGGTGAAGAGTTCTTAGACATGACACCGAAAGCTTAGTCCAAAAAAAAAAAAAAAAATTGGTGTAATTAGAGTTCATCAGAAGCAAAAATATCTTATAATATCTTTTTCCTTGGACATTTGCTGATAAGTAAAGAGGTTTGGGATTTAAATCCAGAATCAAGCAAGGGATAAGTAATTAAAAGGCAGATCATAGCTTTTAGTGATCATATCAGAGCTTTGCAGATTTAACAAAAAACAAAATACATCGGAGTTCAAGGCTCAGAGAGAAATTTTGACAGCAATCTAATTGAAATTATAGAACTGAAAAAATAACATAAAGTTAGACCCAGTAGATATGTTTAAGAGCAAATTAGACCCAAGAGAAGAGAAAATTGGTAAGTTACCAGAAAAATAATAACTTAAGAATGGAGATAAGGAAACATGGGGAAATACAGGAAAGTGCCTCAAAGGCCTGTGTGAACCAGAGTAAAATACATAGATGCTTGGATTTCTAGAAGGAGAAGAGATATTTATGTATTACTTGAGAATAAGAGCAGTGTTCAAGGAAATCCTGCTAGAGAAATTCCCAAAACTGATTAAAAACATAAGTTAAGACACTCAGGGGGGTTCTGTCTACCCTAAGCAAGATAATACAAAGAAAATGAGATGTGTGCCATCATGGTAAAAATTGCTGAAAATAAAAGAAAATGAGAAAAAATATTAAAATAGCTGGATGAAAAAATACATTCGGGGTGGTGCCTGTGGCTCAGTGAGTAGGGAGTTAGGTTTGAACCCAGCCCCAGCCAAACTGCATCAAAAAATAGCCGGGCGTTGTGGTGGGCGCCTGTAGCCCCAGCTACTCCCAAGGCTGAGGCAAGAGAATCACCTAAGCCCAAGAGCTGGTGGTTGCTGTCAGCTGTGACGCATGGCACTCTACTGAGGGCGACAAAATGACACTTTTTCTTTTCTTTTTTTTTTTTAAGAGACAAAATACATTCAAAGAACAACAAGGCAGACAATTGGCTATTAAAATCAAACATTTGCTGGGGTATAAAGCTTAAAGAAAAGATGGAAGCCAGAAGACAATTCTTAAGTGCTAAATGAGTGGCTCTCACAGTAAGTTTTAACTAAGAAAATATTCTTTAAAATGTAGGAAGAACTAATTTATAGGAAAAAATTAGCTTCAGTGGTTGCCTGCAGCTGTTAGATGGTGCGGGGACAGACTGCAAAGGGGGCCCAGGAACTACTGGGGTAATGGAAATGTTTTGGGTATTGTTTGTGGTGGTGCTTTGTCTCATTAAATCACATGCCTCAAACAGATGTGATTTGCTGTTCAGAAATTTATATTAATAAAGTTGATTTTTAAACCGAAGGCAAATTTCTGCTTCTGGCCAATATTAAGTAAAAGGGACTGGATTTAATCTTCATCTGAAACAAAAACTAGACAACAATGGAACAATGGTTTTTTATGACACTGGACATCAGGCAGTGAAGGATGGTGACGTCTGGGAGGTGGGAAGTAGAACGGGCACCACTTCTCTACCTGAGAGAGTTTCCAGGGGGCAGGACAGGGAGGGTGACCCCCCATGGAGATTAACACGTGAGTCCAGGAAGGCCAACAGCTAGAGGTTTTCAGAGCCCAGAGACTCTCAGAGAGCCTCCCTCAGGTGGGAATAGTTTTCTTTTCCTTCCAACCAGACTGGAAAGCCTCATAATTCACAGAGCATTTGGGTGGAGTTTCAGAATGCCTCTGCCTCAGAGGTGGGGCAAAATCATTCTGAGACTAATTGTTGCTCTGAAACAGCCAAGCAGGATTTAAAAGCAAGAACTGAAAGGATCAAACTATCTCCAGATAATTTAACTATGTCCCAGAACAAAGCTCAAGAATACTTTGTAGCACTATAACAATGTCCAGCACCCAACAAGGTATAATATTCATAATGTCTAACAATCAGCCGGTCATATAATCCAAAGTTACGAGCAGGAAAATATACCCTATAATGAGGGAGGGAAAAGAAGCCAACCGCCAGAGTCGCGCAGATGTCTTTTCATGTGTTCGGGAAGCTGGAGAAAAGAGTGAACATATTAAGCAGAAACCTGGAAGACATAAAAAAAAGTTCCAAATCTAAATTATAGATGTGAAAACTGCAGTGTCTGAGATGAAAAATTAAAAAAAAAATACACTGGGTAGAAGTAACAGCAGATTAAATATTGCAGAAGAAATCAGTGAATTTGATGACATAGCAATAGAAACAATTCTAATTTAAATATGAATGGAGAAGAACAGCAGAAAAGGATGGATAGCATCAGTGTACTGTGAGGGAACTTGACCTGTCTAAATACAGAGTTGGAGTCCCCGGAGGAGTTACCAAAGGCCTGGGAAACTAGGAAATGACAGCTCCAAATTGTATGTGGTGCAAAGTACAAACGCAGAGATCCAAAATGCTCCATGAGAATGTGAAACATATGGAAAACAACCCCAAGACATGTCATAATCAAATTGTCTAAAACCAAGGTGATAAAGAGAAAATCTTCCTAGCAGCCAAAGGGAAAAGTCTTGAGAGAATCTTTGGGAAAGAGGATTTGAACATAACGAGTGAACACAGGAAAAGATGCGTGACTTGAGAAGTGCAAAATAAAGCACAGTGATAAATAATAGTTCTCAGACTCTGAGGTCTCAGAATTGCTTACCCCTTTCCAAGTCCTCAAGGACCCCAAAGAGCTTTTGCTTATGGGACTTTTTTTGTTTATTTACCATATCAAAATCAAACAAAAAAATTTAAACAGTGTGCCATTAATCTATTTTGAGAAAGCAACAATAGCCCAGTGAATCAGCACTGCAGAGGATGCCTACCTGTGTGTCACTCGGTCACCCCTCTGTCACCAGCTCCACTGTCGCACTATCTCAGGGCTGTGTTCAGGTCATCCTTGTTTAACTTACTAATGACCCCAAGGTGCAAGGTCGGTGATGCTAGGATTTTGTTGTAATTGTTCTTTTTTATTTGCAGTTACTGTTCGTTTTTGAGACAGAGTGTCACTTTGTCACCCTGGGTAGAGTGCCATGGTGTCATTATAGCTCACAACAATCTCAAGTGGTCTCCTGCCTCAGCCTCCCAAGCCGGTGGGACTAAAGGCACCCGCCACAATGTCCAGCTAATTTTTCTATTTTTAGTAGAGACAGGGTCTTACTCTTGCTCAGGCTGGTCTCAAACTCCTGAGCTCAAGTAGTCTACCTGTCTCAGCCTCCCAGAATGCTGTGATTACAGGTGTGAGCCACCATGCCTGGCCTCAATATCCGTTATTGTTGATGTGTTACAGTTTCTAAATTAAACTTTATTATAGGTATACATGAATAGGAAAAGACATAGTTGATACAGCAACACCCCCCACCTTTATTCACAGTTTTGCTTTCTGTAGTTTCAGTTATTTACAGTCCTAAAATAGGGCCACATATTTAGAGAGAGAGAGAGACTACATTAACATGATTTTTATTACAGTATATTGGTATATGAAAAATAAAAAGCAACAATAAAATGATTGCACATTAACATAAATATTTTTGTGGAAAAAAATTGTAAAATAAAAAAAATTAGTGCAAAGCACGGTATTGTTTGACACCTTTGCAGATCTCTTTAAAGTCTAGCTTAATAGAAGGCAGTTGGGCTCACATATGTGCCTCTGCTGTCAGGATGTTGCAATATGTTGTTTTGGTTGGAGTAGATGAAGAAAATCTGGCCTCACGGAGTTTATGCACTTGGAAAAGAAGGAGTATTTTGTGGTCCTTTCAGATAATTGTGTGTATTATTCTTTGATATAACACCAAAACTCAACAAATGGTAGTTTCTCACAGGTTAATACCAATGTAGAATCTGAAACTGGATGAGTGCACCTTGTTAAATTAAAAAGCCATTGGTCTTCATGCACTTTGAATGAGTCTTTTTATTCATGCATGATTTTATAATTTCATATATCGGTCATTTGGAAAGTACTGGTTCTCTTACACAGATTTTGTTAGGAAGCTTGTAAAGTTTACAAATTTTCCAGAATTCAGATCTTGCTTTAAAACTTGCATTTTATTATTGGCAAGAAATATCATCAGCGGCTGGGTGCAGTGGCTCATGCCTGTAATCCTAGCACTCTGGGAGGCCTGAGATTGCCTGAGCTCATAGGTTTGAGACCAATCTGAGCAAAAGCAAAATCCCATATCCAAAAATAGCTGAGTGTTGTGGCGGCCACCTGTAGTCCCAGCTGTGTGGGAGGCTGAGGGAAGAGAATTGCTTGAGCCCAAGAGTTTGATGTTGCCGTGAGCTGTGACGCCATAGCATTCCACCGAGGGTGACAAAGTGAGACTCTGTCTCAAAAAAAAAAAAAAAAGAAAAAGAAAAGAAAAATCATCAGTTGTCTTTTCTGAGTAACAAGCTCCTCTATCCCTTTTTTTATTTTCAGGACAGTATCTGCCAAATACCCATAGTTGGTCTGTTGGCAGTTCAAATAAAAATAGTGTGTTTTTATTATTGATTGTTGCTATAGTATAACAGTACCACAACTTGGTGCCTTCCACAAGCACAAAGTTAGTTATTTCACATGTCCTTACGTTAGAAATTCAACATGGGTCTCCCTGGCTAAAATCTAGGTGTTGGCAGGCTGGGCTCCTTTCCGAAGGTTCTAGGGGTGAATCTGTGTCCAAGCCTCTTCCAGCTCCTAGAGGCCACCCACATTCCTTGGCTTATCGCACCTTCCTCCATCTTCAAAGCCAGCATTTTTTGCATCCTCTGGCCCTGCCTCCCTCGTGGCGACTTTCATCATTGTCTTCTGCCTTTCACTTTTAAGGACATTGTATGTCATTAGGCTCACTTGATTGTCCAGGACACATTCTCAATGTGCTGACTAGCAGTTTTAGTTAGATCTGTAACCTTAGCTCTCTTTTGCCCTGCAAGATTACATTGTCACAGATGCAGAGATTAGACCACAGATGACTTTAGAGCTGGGGTGGGGTAGTGGGGATTATTCTGCCTACCATAGTCTTCTAAGAAAAGAACAACTGGGGGCGGTGCCTGTGGCTCAAAAGGGTAGGGCACCAGCCCCACATGCCGGAGGTGGTGGGTTCAACCCCAGCCCCAGCCAAAAAAATAAAATAAAATAAAATGGTTAATTTAAAAAAAGAAAGAAAGAAAAGAAAAGAACAACTAGTTCATATTGCAGCTTAGTGGAACAAATGCTTTCCCTCGAGGGTATCTATCATAGAGTACTTTAACAGGGAACAAATGCTTTATGCATGCTCCCCATTCCACCATACAGAATATTAAAAAGCATATGCTCAAGTGTCTAGATTCAGGATAAGTTAGTATTTTATTGCATCATCAAGGACATTCTTAATTGAATCTTTATTTGGGAAGGGGGTGAGTATACAATGCATACTGTACTTGTGGTTCCAAGGGTCCGATTCATGCTTAAGGTACCAGCAGTTTGACTCACAGGTAGTGAAAAATGCCAAATCACCTCTTAAATGTTACTATGAAGATAGTTTTGACATCATGCTCCCCTCCAAAAAAAGGTCTTGGAGTCCCTCCAGAGTTCACAATCCATACTTTGGGAACTGTTGCAGAATAAGCTCTTACAGCGACCTTTTAAAATTTCCAGATTAAATTAGTCCACGTAAAAGGATTTATAAGAATGTAAGAACTGGGTTGTTCTCATGGTCTGTGCTGCCCCTGTGGCCTTCCTTGGGCATGACACCAGGGAAGACTGGGTGAAATGCGGCACTTCTTAAGAGGTCTCTTATTCAAATCATTTTCTACTGGTAAAGGGTGGGGACTTCAGCATACATCTTCCCAGGAACTCGGGGGGCATATAAGTCAGATGGCAGTATCTGCTTCTTTGGTTCTGTCTCAAAGTGCCCACTTTATGAGAGGAAGAGCAAAGTTATATTCTGTTGGTTCCCAGCTGTGGGAAGCCCGCATCACGCTTGGAAGGTTTTGAAAGATACTTTACTTGGTTGAGATTCAAGACATTGCAAAGATAGCCTTTGTCCTGTTGGACTGATCATTGTCGCTTTTTATGAATATATGCATTTGTTGAGTGCCCAGATACTTAGATGAACAGTTTATGTGCAAGCTGGAATCACAGACGCACTATTAAATGACCCAGAGATAATCCAAAGCAGAATCTTAAACTGTGGATAAGCCCAGCCTGTTCCCAGGATGGCTTCCACAGTCACTGTAACTCTATTGTGAACATTATATTACATGTTGTCTATTCATAAACACAAACCCCAAATCACTGTTTCAGGTAACCTCTTTAAATAATCCAGAATCTCCAAACCATAGCTTTAACTCCACTTAAATTTGTTCCTTCTCTTGGAGTATTTCTTGTTACTTTTATATCACTTCTCCTTAACAGCTTCTCATTCTGGCAGGGAACCTGGTTGCTAACTAAGGATTCTAGGAGCCTGGGTTCAGAGAATGCCACCCACCTTTGATTTATTTGGAGTAGAAGTCAAGGGTACAGTCATAATGTCACCTTTGGGGATAGAGTAGATGACACTTGGCACGGTTTCAAACCCAGAGGAAATTTGATAGTCTAGAGTTGCCTGATCCTCTTAGAAGGAGCCTTCCTTTCATAGCTAGCAAAACCAGTTAGTTCTGTCTGCAGTGGAATTCCCTAGCACGTGAGAAATCAGTCAGAAGAAGGGGGTACATCTCCCTGGGATTTTGCTTGTCAAGTGCAGGGGAGAGTTTTTCTTATCTTCATTCTACAGCAAAGTTGTACGTATATTAGGGAGTCCTTTTGAATGTTGGCGTGAAATCTTAGGCTTTTATCTAAGGAGTTTCAAATTGTCACCCACAAATTAAGTGCCACTGCAGTGCTTTCAGTGGATCAGGGTGACTTTGGTTTTGTATTGTTGCATGTGAAGGCCGATCTGGAAGGCACAGACAGACACCATGTAACTTAAAGCCTCTTCCTTTCTCTAGATTGCTTTATGTCTGTGTTATAATCGTTCTTCCTGGAGGGGGAGTCAGATAATGACGGGGCCTGGGATTTGGCTATATTGAAAACTTCTTTTGTAATAGACGTAGAGACTACCAGTACCTTTTTATTTGTTGAGACATACTAGGGCATGCAGCTCAATTCTAAGGCCTTCCCAGAGACAGGCCATACCAATCCTAGCACTCTGGGAGGCCCAGACGGTTGGATTGGTTGGGCTCAGGAGTTCAAGTGAGCAAAAACGAGATCCCATGTCTACTAAAAATAGAAAAAACCCCAAAGACTCGCCTGGTGTTGTGGCAGGCACCTGTAGTCCCAGGAGGCTGAGGCAAGAGGATCACTTGAGCCCCAAGAGTTTGAGGTTGCTGTGAGCTGTGATGCCACGACACTCTACTCAGGGTGACAAAGTGAGACCCTGTCTCAAAAGAAAAATAACAATAATTAAAATGAAGTAGAAGTAGCAATAATGTCAGATTGTATGCCATTTTAAAAATATTCCAATATCGTTATATCCAGTTATTTGCAAGTTTCAGACTTGGAACTTTAGTTTCCACCCACCCGAGCAGGTAAAATGGAATCAGTTTGTGTAGTTCCTGATACTAGGAGCCCCTGTCGGTGGGTCACGTGGAGGCCGTTGAGCTTCCTCGTCAACTAAGCAGGGTGCAGGGTAACCAAAGCCTGGGAGAAGCAGTGCCTGGCGGAAATCACTATTCTGAACCATTTGGTTTGGAAAGTTCACAACAAAGATAGTTTGGGTTCCCAGTCCCTTCATGTGTTAATAACATGGTTGGACCTGTTTCAAAATCCCCAAGTTTTCAGATTTTAAAAGGGTAATAAAATGCATATACCATACAGTAATATTTCCAGTGGAATCTGAGGCTGTACCCCACAATCAAACACATTAATATTTATGCAGGGAACTATGAATATTCCGCTCCTCACAGAGAGGAATAAATTTAAAATACTAATGTCAGCCCCATATCAAGTTTTGCTGCCAACTGTGTTTGCTTAAATTTGGTTTTTACCTTTCAACTTCAGAATTGCAAATAAGAGGTTGTAGCCATATGGTGCAGTGATAGAAACAGGGCAAGACAAGCCTGGCTGTGTCCTGGTGGTGTTTGAGGGAGCCGAGTCACAGCACTGACCGTTTGTGATCTTGTGTCTCAGAGGAGCTGCTCTAACAGAGTAACTGCTGGACTGGTTACTTTCTCTTCCCTTCCCTGATCTGCTTTGCCCTCTGTCAAACGGGTGATATTTGCCTTGAGGGTTGTTACAAGGATAAGAAGTTAACTGTATGTTAAACACTGAATGTAATGTTAGGCGTATACTATACAGTAAATATTTGATAAACGTTAGCCATTAAAATTTCACTTCACCCCTCCTCCTTTTCTTTTAATGTCAAAAAGTCATTTCTTATTAAATGATCAGTATCACCACCGTAAGATTTTTTTTTGCCAAGCCACTAGACTTTTAAATGCTAAATAAAATGCTTTGATTACTATCATGTATTTAAATCTCTTGAGTGCTTCGTTTTAACTGCATTTGAGAAGGAAATACAGTAGAACCTCCATAGTTGACCCAAATTTCATAGGACAGACATGGGCCTATCAGCCCAGCAGGCCTACCTCCTCATGGTGACCAGTTTATTGCAGTCCCGTGGAGGCTCTGTATTCGTCACTAGCTGATCTGCTGTCATGGAGTCTCTTTTAAAGTTTCTCTGCAGGCACTCAGCTGTAAATAAATATTTAAAAGGAAAGTTGTTCTATGTACCTAGTTGATGATACCAGTGCTGTAACAAAGATACAACAAGATTTATAATTTGATATTTTGGGAAAATGGTGTTGGGAGATAAATATTTTATAATTTTTTTTGCAAAAATAAGAATGCAGAACAACTTATTTTAAAGTTCATTTTATGAAGTGGACCTCTGCCTTTAGATTCTTAGAGGCCTCCCTTTTCAGAAGGAAGAGATGGATGGTAGAAAAAGAATTGCCTTTCATTATCATGCTGTTATTTTATAGTCTCATTTTGTACTTTGTAATCAACTAACAGAAATTTCCTGAAGTATCAGCATCTTTTAACGATGTATGATCTTAACCTGAAGGAAATTTTAATTTATTTTTCTGGCCTTCATTCACAAATAGTATAGATGCTTGCGTTCCAGTGTATTTTTTTTTTTTTAATATCAAGACAGAGGCGTAAGAAGGATTTCAAGAGAGGAAGGGTGTTAGCTGTTTCTGGGCACGTGCCCTAGGACTTGGATCTGCCTGTGTTTACGCGCACGTGTCGCCTGCCTTTGCAGCTGAACTACCAGCAGAAAGTGGGCATCATGTACTGCAGAGCCGGACAGAGCACCGAGGAGGAGATGTACAACAACGAGGCGGCCGGCCCCGCCTTCGAGGAATTCCTCCAGCTCCTGGGAGAACGAGTTCGGCTCAAAGGATTTGAGAAGTATCGTGCCCAGCTTGACACCAAAAGTAAGAGATACTCATACCCTCCTCCTAGGCCGATTTTCCTCCTTCTGAGTTGCTGTGCATCTGCTAAATTACCCGTAAAACCACAGTGCCATTTATTGCAGAAAACTGCTGCCAGTGGGGGAGAGAATGCTAGAGAGGGAAGTAGCACCAAAACGGTTGGCAGTCGTCATCAAAGTGACTAGGATGGGACAATAAAAAAATAATGTCACCAGAGGTGTGGAGGAAGTAGGGCAGTGGACACGGACCATACAGAATTGCTCCTAGATGGGGTTGTATAAATTTCATTACATTCAGCTGAATCTCAGGGTAAATAAAAACTCCAGAAACTTACAGTAAATATGATTATAAGCCCTGGAATATTTTACTTGCATTAATTCACTTCATAATCTTCATATTTATCTATGTAGACAACCTTAGTATGGTTTTCTTAATTATTTTTGCATTCTTTTAATATCTAGGTTTTTTGTTGGCTTCTCTTGTTTTTGATAGTCTAACTTGATCTCTAAGAAAGTAGACCTTTTAGCCTTGGTATTGGCGTGGCTCTTAAAATGTGTGGATTAAAAGCATGACAGTGAAACAGTGTGTTTGACTATGGTGAGCCTACAAGGCTACAAGGCTGTCCACTCCCATTCCCCAAGTCATTGATAAGATAGTTAAGTTCTCAAATATGTTTGGGTTAGAATATGTCAACTTCTGTTCCATGTATGTCTACGTGGAGGCAGTTTTGAATTCTATGTGAAAATCCATCCCAAAACACCTGTAACCTGTTTTTCTTTGAGAGGGTCTCTGGATTAGCACATCTGTATTACAGTCTCTAGTAACCTCTCTGACTCTCTGTGCAGGAAATTAAATAAGGAGTTGAGTCATGAAAACAGAAAAGCATTCATAAACTCCAGTGCAGGGAAGAATTTCCTGTTGCCATGGTTTTGCTGTTGCCAACTTGGAAACGACATGCAAGAGAGACTATTAAAACCCATAAATAGCCCAGCCTCTTAAATATTATTTTAACATTCCATACTCTGCTTGCAACTACATAAAATGTTAAGTCTCGGTATGCCCTTAAACTCTTTTTGATCCAAATGCTCTGATATTCCCCCTGTATAATTCGCTCTTGTTGTCTGGGTTTGTTGTGCTGTATAAATTATCATCGTCACAAAGAACTATTGAAAGGATCTGGGAAGAGAATGTGTCACAAGCCCCATGATTCTATAAATGAATGGTCCAACTGGGAGTTGATAAGACTGTGTATTATTTCTGTGTATTTACATATCCCCAGCCACCTCTTGGTGATGTAGGCAAGGTGGGAAATGGACAGCTGGGGTCTAGTGAAGCAAAACGGCATCTAACAAGGCAGTGGGATAAGATTCGAGCGCGGTTTGCCCCACTGCCCCAGTGATTACAAAGGCCATCAAGGGGGTTGCTCCTCGATTAGCGAACTGCCTCTAACTGTAGTCTTGAAATTATGTTACAGTGTTCAGCAGGGAATGGTCTTTCACTGAACGACCCTCCTGAAGTAGTTCAGTTTCTTGACACATCTCTAACATTTCAAGGCATATCTCTTGAGAAGGAGTCACAGGCAACCATCTTTTTCTGTCTTTTCAGGGTGTCAGATTTCCTAAAGTAACCAAAAAGTAGGAAAGTGTTTTTGCTCCAAAGCCCCAAAGAAGGCAGTATAGGTCTCCGTTATTAGCCTTGTCATTTAAACTCATATTAAATAATAACAGGCCACAGCCAGCAGCCTCCAGCTGATCGTGGCACACCCAGAGATAAGACTTTGCTCTATGTGCTGTAACATAATCTCACCACATTGCATCTAAATTTATTTTGGATCAAGAATCTTTCTTTCTATAAATTATTTTTTAAGTGCTTTCCAGAACAAGTGTTCCTCAAGGATCATTACCCCTGTAAATGTCACTTGAATCTGTAGATTTCTAGTTTTTATCAAATTGAAATACTATTTGCCGTTAATGTATTTTTTCTTTTTTCTGTCCCACCTCCCTTCTTTCTGAGTCTCCATTGACACGTGTGTTATATCACTTACTAGTGTACCGCAGGTTAACGAAGCTCTGCTCACTTGATTCCCAACCTCTTTATTATCTGTGCTTCAGTTTGGATAAATTCTATTATGTCTTCAAGCTCCTTGTCTTTATTTTCTTCCCTAGTGTCTTTTTTTTTTTTTTTTTTTTTTTCAACTTTTGGCCAGGGTTGGGTTTGAACCCACCACCTCTGGCATATGGGGCCTGTGCCTTACTCCTTTGAGCCACAGGTGCCTCCCCACTTCCCTAGTGTCTTAACCCATTGGTAATCCTACCCAGTGAATTTCCATGTAAGATGTATATTTCAAGACTAGAGGTTGCATTTGATAATCTTTTTTTTTTTTTTTTTTGCATCTTTTATTTTCTTCTCTTTAAGGTCGAGATGTCTTGGACTTAAATAATAACAGTCCACCAAAACAGGCCAAGGACTTTCAGTACTTGGAGATGTTTACAATAGTTGCTTTAAAGCAGCGGTTCTCAACCTGTGGGTCACCACCCACGGGAACTGTATTAAAGGGCCGCAGCACTAGGAAGGTTGAGAATCACTGCTTTAAAGTCTTCATCGCCAATTCTAGCAACTCTGTCATTTTGGGTTTCCCTCATTTTAATGTACCTCCTACCCTGGGGTACATTCTCCTGCTTCACATGTCTGGTTATGTTTGATTAGATCTTGGATATTAGATATCGTGAATGTTTCATCTCTGAGTTTTGTTTGGGAAGGCAGTTAAGGTACTTACAGTACAGCTTGATTCTTCCTGTCTGTTTTTAAGCTTTGTTAAAGCATACCTACCCTACCCTTTATTCTCTGTTTAATTTAGCCCTACAACTAAGGCATGACTTTCCTTGTCCCTAAATACCTGTGTATTCAAATGAGGTGTCCCTCCTGTGCCTGGCCAGGATGCCAGCGTCTTCCAAGCCTCTGGAAACTGCTGTAGGAATGATCTTGTTTACAATTCTCTGGTGGTGGTTCTTTCCTTCCCAGGTTTTCTTTGCTTGGCTTTTAGAATTTAACTCTAAACATGTGCAGCTCACTATTCACCCCCAGCCTGAAGGAGACCTTTATTCCAATTTCTGAGCCTCTCTCCGTGCGGTTCCTTCTCTTTGGTGTTCCTCTCAGCAAGCGCCAACTGCCTCAGACCTCCTGTGCTCCAGTCTAACTTGTCTTCAGAGCCTTGTTCTGTGGTGTTGCCCTAAAAGTGCTCAAGGAGGAAAGCCCAACGAATCAGGGGTCTCATCTTCTTTGATTCTCTTTTCTCAGAGATCACGGTCCAAAGCTGCCTAGTGTCCAATATCTGAACACAGTTGTTTCATATATTTTGTTATTTACAGTGGCAACGTGAGTCTTGTGTCAAGTGCTTCGTTATGGCTGGAAGCAGAAGTCCCAGATACTTGTGATCTATAGGGCAGACATAAAATTCGTGTGCAATTTAAATTAGTTTACTATTTAAATCACACGTGAACTTTATGTCGCCCTGTATTCATAATACCATCTTGTTTGCTTCTCACAAACTCTGCTAGATACCAGGTATCCACAATTTACAGAATTGGCTACTTTAAATTAACTAACATGCCCGTGGTTAGACAGCTGGTAAGTGTTAGGGAAATAGAACAGACCCTAGTGGGGTGGTAATGAAGTGCTCAGAGAAAGGATAAGTGCACAGTTCAGCACAGTGAAGACCCTAACCCGGCCTGTTGCCTGTGTCCCCTCTGCCAAGCGTTGAGCCAGCTCTACCCAAACATCTCACGCGGTAGCTCTGCTCATCTTGTGTTAGGTTCGGATTCAGAGTCTGGTACTTCTGTGAAGGAGAGAGGAGGGCAAGGAAGGGAAGGAATGATGGAGCTCTTGAACCATTTCCCCTTTTCCCCAGTTATCTGTGCAAAAAATCCATTTTCTCCTCTCAGAAATAAGGACTTGTGCAAACAAAGCAGCTATAAATCAATATGTCATAGGATGGAAAAATTCTGCAATGAAGAAATTGTCAGTAGTGGATGTTTTTTTCACCCTTCCTGGTTTCCTTATTTGAATGACATAACCTGTGTCAGGGTATTCAACTCATGCCACAGGCCACACGCTGATTTTATGAGGACTCTTTCTGCTTATCAGTGGTCATCGGCTATCTTGACAGGTAGGCACAGACTCCTTTTTTTTGCTGATCAGCTTTCATTAGTATTTATGTATTTAACGTGTGGCCCTTCTTCCAGTGTGCAGTAGAGAAAAATAAAAGGTTGGACACCCCTGCTCTGGGTAATTACCATTCCCTTACACTACAATAAATACAAAAGGAACTTCCCACCACGCAGTTTGTTATTTGAAAGCTGGAGACCACCCTAGTTGTAAGCTGTGCACATGGATTATTATTTGCAAAATTATTTCCCAGCCAAGCCTGGTCAGGTCAGTACACAGGAGACTGAGAAGCCCTGTGGAAAGCATTCCTTCAGAGCCCCGTCTTCACAGGTTTGATGCAGTGTTAACAAAAGCTTGTTCCCACCTCCATTTTCAGCAATATTACAAAGGCAGTTGAGATTCAAGGTCTTTTTTTCATTAAAAAATCCATCTTTATTTTGATTTGGGAATGGGTAACTGGCACATGCCAAGGACTATTTGGACTTCTGTAGTCTGACAAATTAATTATTTTTAAGGAAGTGCTATACTTTTTACGTTAACTATCCAAAATTCCAGGCAACACATTTCTTGAGCATCTTTTCTGAGGCTGGCACTTTCATACAGACTAATTCATCACCACAACATTGAGAATATAGAAGGAGAGAAATGAAGTTCCTTGTTTGTGGTCACTGTGCAAGTGATACTGTTAGCATTCAGATTCAGATCATCTTACTTCCCAGCTGGGAATCCAGGTAATTCTAAGTGTCTTGCAACATGACAGAAAGTAGAAAATGGTGATGTCTGGTTACATTACCCCACACCATTCCTGTCCTTTTCTCTCAGCATTTTAGTGATTTTGAGAAACCTTGGCCCCCAGGTGCATCCCCATTGCACAGTCACACTGCCCTTGACCTAACATGGTACAAATTTGCCTCCCTTTTCGATCCCATCTTCACTGAAGTAAAGTAGCCTATCTCCTTATCATGGCTAAAGATACATTGATTAATCAGATTGGCAAATAGTATAATAGATGCCCTAGCAGGAGGAATTCTTGACTCCTCCCCCTCAAATACTTTAATTAGTGAGCAAAGAAAGAGTACCACCAGGTCTGCAGCCTGCCTCTTTTTGAATAAGTGTTCCAGAAGTGAATATTTGCCTCCCTGCTGTGCTTCAGAGCAAGTGACTTCTACTCCCCAGCCCCTGAATAGATGTGAGGTCTGTCTGTATCTGACTGCACCATAGGGGTATCAGTGGATGGACCCCAGCAGCCTGCTGACAATTATAATATTTTAAATTATAAATAAGAATGAGACTCAGATTTTGTTTTTGTGTTGGCATTTGATATGTTTAATAGTGGTGTGGGCATTAAAAACCAAGCTTAAGCTTTCTTCATTCTATTTATTAGCATATGCATTTAATTAATGTGATTACTTTTTCCTTATGTTCATAAATATTTAAAATTAAGAAAGCTAGGCACGGTCGCTCACACCTGTAATCCTCAGGGAGGCCAAGGTGGGAGGATCACTTAAGCTCAGGAGTTTAAGACCAGCCTGAGTAAGAATGAGACCCTATCTCTACTAAAAATAAAAAACAACTAGCCCGGTGTTGTGGCAGGTGCCTGTAGTCCCAGCTACTAGGAAGGCTGAGGCAGGAGGATTGCTTGAGCCCCAAAGCCTGAAGTTGCTGTGAGCTATGATGATACCAGGGCACTCTACCCAGGGTGACAGAGTTAGACTCTGATCAGAAAAATAAAAAATAAGTAAAACAAGGAAATTTCCAAAAGTCAAATTATATATAGGCTTGTTTTTCTTCATCTAGCTTTTCTTAACTCAAACATATTTTTTAAAGGCCAGGAAATACTTATATGAAAGTTAAAAAAAAAAAAACTTTACTTACTTTTTCCTGATTCGGATGCACGCCTTCATCATCTGAAGCTTTAGACTTCCTGAAAGCCAGAATTGGGCTCATAGAGAAGTGAAGAATGGTAATGACATTGACTGTACCCAAAACTGCTCTGCAAACTTTTATAATACTAACTCGTTCACATCTTCTTCAAATAGAAATGCTTAATGTAGGACCTTATCACTTCCCTACACTTTTTCAAAGCAGCTGGGAAGAGCAGTCTTAATCATTCTTCAGTGTCTTCTTCTTCTTCTCTAGTTTGAACGTGAAAAGTTTTACTTTCTGTGTAACTTAACTATAGAGTACTGACCATAGTAGTGGATATACGCCCATCACTAATAGTGTAATTTGGAGGCAGAGCAGGTGATTGTCAAGGTGACCTATAGAATATCTGAATTTACCTTTGAAGTTCTAAAGCTCTGTACAAAGTACCATTATCCTTCCATCCTTCTGCAAGCACCTTGTTCCTTTAGAGATTGCTCAAGATACTGCTCTTTAACCAGATAAAAGAGCATTTTTTGCATTTTCCTAACAGTCATTGTATTTAAACTTTTATGGTTTCGGGGTCACTAAAAATACAAGAACAACAACATTGATGCCTTATTCTTTAGAAAAGGCAGCAAATCTCCTCTTTCCATTCTCCCCGGTAATGTTTAGCAACTCTATTATGAGTATAGGAATTTTAGGATTTTGGAATCCCTTTCTCAGAAAAGAGAGTTTCATTGTTTTGGCTCTAGGTTCATCTCTGAAAGTTTTGAAATTATTTTTAAGCTGCTTGAAAATTATCAGCAAAACTGTGGGATTTCTAAAGGTCCCCAAAGGAGGACAAAGTCAAGGACCCTGTGTTGTTAAGTGAAACGGAGCCTGGAGAGGAAAGAGAGGGGCGGCAGGAAAAGCTAACTTCAGGGTTGCCTTCCACAGCCTTTTCCTCCCTCCTAGAGTTAGACAGGCATACAAAGACAAATGAAATAAATGAATGCTGGCTGACAACCTTTTTTTCTGGTTCATTAATTTTGCTTAAAATTGACTTGAAACACACGTAAGTACATGACAAAGCTGACACATTCACTTTAAAGTCTTCAAATGTACCAATCAGTTCTACAGATATTTATAGCAAGGGTCCTTGACAGTCGGTAAGTTCTTCATGCTCAAGACCTGTCTCAAATGGTTGAAATGAGCACTTGATTCTAGTGATATGCAAGGGGTTTTTGGTGCTCGTTGATACTGACAAGATATTTTTCTTGGGTAGTTATCTGGTGGTACATAGTTTAGCAAGTTTTGAAAAGTAGTCTTTGTTCTATATTTAGCTTATTTTTAAACCTTTGCATTTCATGTTAGCTTCAGAGTTTAGATCCTCCAAAAAGCTCAGGCATGAGACTCAGACTCTAGAACATCTTCAGAAAGCTGTCTGGAAGTCACACTGGTAGTTTATTCTCAGAGCAGTGCCCAAGGGCAATGGAGCTTGTGTTAGAGTTAAAATAGGTTATCTATTAAAAATAGGTTCCTTGGCTGGATGGAGTGGCTCATGCCTATCATCCTACCACTTTGGGAGACTGAGGCACCAACATCGTTTGAGGTCAGCAGTTTGAGACCAGCTAGAGCAAGAACAAGACCCCATCTCTACTAAAAGTAGAAAAATTAACCGGGCATAGTGGCACCACCTATAGTCCCAACTACTCAGGAGGTGGAGGCATGAGGGTTGATTGAGCCCAGGAGTTAGAAGTTGCTATGAGCTATGATGATACCACTCTAGCCTGGGCAACCGAGTGAGACCCTGTCTCAAAAACAAACAAACAAACAAACCCAGAATAGATTCCTTGGGGAGTCTGCCTATTCATCTAGCTTTCCGGCTTTTGCTGTACATACTAAATTTTGAGAACTCTCTTGCCTTTTGGTATATGCCAGAGGCCTTTTCTTCCAGCACCATTCTCTAAAATGCAGTAAAATGTTTTGGTCCTGAAAAATATTGTCAGTGGAAGTTTAAATTCCTTCAAAAGGATGAATCACTTCTGTTCCTTTTTGCAACCCACAAGTTCAGGTAGGTCCTTTGAGACTAAACAGATACTCCCATTCATTCAGCTGGGCAGTTAGCAGCTCTCTGGTTTCCAGGTGTTTGTGGGCACATTGATTCTGAAACTTTGTTAATGGTTAAGGCAGTAGAGGTTGTTTTATCCTTAAAGAAGGTGAGAACACAAGATACCTAAGTCTTCTAAAAAAATTTGGGATACTATTGTAGTACTTTTGTTCTTCAGGATTAATTGTCTTCTTAAATTATCATCTATTTGTTAAGAACAAAACACTTCTCCTGCTTGAATTAGAAGCATCAGAAAAGGGATTCTTACCATAAAGTTTGTGGACAGAATTCAGGGGTCTGTGAACTTGAATGGGAAGCATTTTTATCTTTATTTTCATTGTCCCCAAGTTGTATTTTAGCCTCTCCTTCAATTATAAGCATCAGCAGCAAACCATAGTAGCATAAGCTCTACCTGTGACTTTATTGCCAATACAAAGCACAGATATTTTCATATCGTATTTATTGTTGCAAATATCTTAAAAATATTGTTTGTGCTCCCTCAGAATTGTAGTAGATGTTAGACCACATGCTAAGTCTTGTTATAAATCTTATACCTACCATATTTGTAAATTACTTGATAATTATGTTTTTCGGTATAATTGATTTCTTTTGAAATGTTAAGTATTTTATACTTTTGCAAATATTATTCCAAGGGATCCAACCCATAGGCTTCACTTGATTGCCAGAAAGGATCAGGTACCAAAGAGTGGGTGGGAACACTTAACGGTGCTCCTGTCTAGAATCCTCTCATCCTAAATCATTTTCTTTCTTTCTTTCTTTCTTTTTTTTTTTTTTGAGATATTTCTCTTAAATGATTTTTTTTTTATTCTTACAGTCATCTCATCATTATATATTTTTTTAACTGTAGCTGACTCCACTGGAACTCATTCTCTGTACACAACATACAAAGACTATGAGATTATGTTCCATGTTTCCACCATGCTGCCATACACACCTAACAACAAGCAACAGGTAAGAGAGCCTCACCTTATCCGTGTTTTCAGCCTTGTTTGATTTTCCCCAGAAGCCTAAGTGACAACTTTGTAAAATCTCAAACCAGAATTTAAGGTTGCACCTGTCAGAGCAGCAGGAGGCTTTGTGCGTTGTGGAAGTGAGGAATAGCAGATGAGCTAAAAACAAATGAAGAGACACAAATTCTAGGTTAACAGCCAGCTGGATGGCTTTGTGAGTTAATCATTTGCTTTTCACCCATGGGGATTGAGGTTTTCATGAAATCTGAAAAGAACAAGTTGAAATCATTGGTGATTAGATGACTCTGCAGTGTTGCAAAAACACGTATGAGTGGGTGAAGTTTCATCTCAAGAGGCCAGGGTACAAAGCAGAAAAGTACTCATGTTTCATTTTAGATTTCAAAGGAGATTTAATATACTAACTTAGAGAAAAGTCAAAATAAAGGTCAATGGAATCTGAAAAGAATATTCTTTCATCACATGTTTCATCAGGAAGTAGCAAAGAACGTAGATAACAATTGCATGTTGCATACACAGAGATTCTCTTAAGATGATCTAAAATCTCAAAGCCTGATGGGTAAAATGTGAGATAGTTAAAATGTAGAAACACAGGAAGAGACAGCTTGGCCAAAATGGAAGCTGGCAGTATTATTATAGAGAATATATGGTAGTTGTTATTAAAAAAAAAAAATCTCAAAACAAACAATACCAGATCCAAATTGAGAGCTAACAAACTCTCCTTTCAACATCAGGCCAGTTTTACTTTCAATTTCAAAATGGATAAGGACTGTTGTAATCATCAGTCATTGTGCTGACAGTGCCCAGGCCAGCTGCAGAACAGATCGCATCCTCTTTCAATTTAACCAAAAGCCGATCTAACTTTGGGTTTGATCAAATCACAAATCTAGGTAACAGAAGTTTGCCTTTCATGATCACTCAGATCATGAAGTTGTGAAATCTCTCAAATCAGAGACAAGAAACACAGTAGTGAATCAGCTCTAAGTCTGGAATGAATGTATGTTAATGTAAACTCCCTGGTTTATACTTGGTTGACAATTTGTCTTATGCAAATTTCAAGTTCTAGATCTTTTGGAGAGGAAAACATCATGCTAAAAAGGCATACTAGACTTCTGGCCAGCTATGATGGCTCATGTCTATAATCCCAGCACGTTGGGAGGCCAGAGGGGAAGGATCGCTTGAGTCCAGGAGTTTGAGACCAGGCTGGACAACATATTGAGACCTTGTCTGTACAAAAATAGCCAGGCATAGTGGCATGGCACCTATAGTGCCAGCTACTCAGGAGACTAAGGCAGTAGGATCACTTGAGCCCGGGAGTTTAAAGTTGCAGAGAGTATGATGATGCCACTGCACTGTAGCCCAATAACAGAGTGAGACAAAAAGAACAATATACTAGATTTCTTTTTCTTTCTCTTTTTCTTTCTTTTTTTGCAATTTTGACCAGGGCTGGGTTTGAACCCACCACCTCTGGCGGTGCCAGTGCCAGTGCCCCACTCCTTTGAGCCACAGGCGCTGCCCTATACTAGATTTCTTATTCTGACCAGTCAGTAGATAAAAAATTTAAGAACATTAACAAATGATCTTTGAAGGGGAGATAAAGTCTCTTTCTATCTGATCATTCAAAGAGAAGCGTGAGATTTGTGAAGGTTAAAAATTTAGTAACAGGATCTAATTAATTATTTCTAACTAAATGAGTTGAAGTGCTGGACAGAGAAAGTTAGCATTTAGATGGACAGCTATCTAAATTATTTAATTTTGGTGTCAAAGCAAAAATGTTAACAGTCTAATCCAAATGAGAAAGTAATTGGCACTGCTACTTATTAAGAAGTTTTTAATCTCTACCTTTCCTTCTTCAGAGCTTACTCTATGATCAGAAAAGAACAAAATGTATCTCTTTTCCGTGCATTTTTTAAGTGATATTTTTACATTGTACATAGTGTAAGGTAGATAAATGGATTTTTTTCTAATTGAGTTCTTTCTTTCCTTCTTTCTTTATTTCTTTCTTTCTTTCCTTCTTTCTCTCTCTCACTCTCTCTCTGTCTTTCTCTCTATTTTTCTTTTTTTTTTTGAGACAGAGTCTTACTCTGTTGCCCAGGCTAGAGTGCCATGGTGTCAGCCTAGCTCACTGCAACCTCAAATTTTTGGGCTCAAGTGATCCTCTGACCTCAGCCTCCCAAATAGCTGGGACTATAGGTGCCTGCCACAATGCCCAACTAATGTTTTCTGTATTTAGTAGAGATGGGGTCTTGCTCTCACTCAGGCTGGTTTTGAACTTCTGAGCTCAAGCATTCCTTCTGCCTCAGCCTCCCAGAGTGCTGAGATTACAGGTGTGAGCTGTAATCTCACTACACCAGCCCAAGACATCTATTTTTAGATATCAGGCCACAATTTGAAGAAAGAATGACTTTATGCAAAAAAAGATACCAACCCAAACACAAAAAGTATAATGATGTCATCTATGCAGGAATTGCATAATCCATAATTAGTATTTGCTTTTGGTGTGTTCAAGATTTTGAGTAGATTAATCTTTTAATTATTGGTATATTTGACATAGTAATCAATACAGACAAGCATTTATTTTCATAACATTGGATTATATAACAAGTTTAGAAACGAAGGAAACTTCCTCAGTAGGAGACAGTTAGGGATGCTTTCAAATTCCTAAGATTAAAAATACATTTCCTAAATATTCTAACTCCCAGTTCTCAACCTTAATCTAAAAGCTATTGTTTCTCCCAGTCGGCAGCTGATACTAGATCATTGATATTTCTGGTGTGTAATTTGTGTGCTCCAGTGTCCCTGGAGATTTGATTAAAAACAACAAGTTTTATAAGGACAAGCTTAGTTTATATAAATGTCACATTTCATTGTTTTGCTCTTCTGAGAGCCTCCATACAGTATAGATGAGAAATATCAATTTTGTTCAATTTTTCTTTTTACTGTTGAATCAAACCCCTGAAAAGGCACTGCTTTAGTGTGATTCCGGATGCCTGATCGTGAAAGCCACCCATCCAAAATGCTGTTTAATGTGAAACAGAAGGTGGTCTTAAGCAGCTTTCTCTGTAATTAAAGAAGCTATTTAAACTTGAAATTTAACCCGCTTTTGAATTTTTGCAACTTGCTGGAATATTACTAATTTTTCCATTCCTAGTTTCTGACACAAAAAGTGTATCACAAAACACCTAAGCTACATTTTCTTTAAATGAAGCCAATTAAACCAGAACATAAATTGCACTGTAATTACTTCAGCCATTCCCATCTCTAAAGATCTTCCCTCTAGTAAGTTTCTTTCTTATGTGAAAATGGAACAAAACTGTTGTTATGGAAACTGAGGATCCAGAGAGTCAGGGACTTGGCATAATATGCCAGATATCGGTTAAATCTATTTGAATGGCTATATCTTTAATGCAAATTTCAGAATATTCATTTCTCTGTCTTCTTCCTTGGAGGGAATGACAAGACAGGCTAAAAAATATTGTCAATAACTGTGTAGATTACCTACCCTAATAAATACTGATTAGCAATGGATGTTTTAAATACAGTTACGTAAGGGAATTATTTGGGAGGAGAAAATCAGAGCCCTGTCATTTATGTTGGTTGCTTATTTTTTCTTGTAGCTCCTACGGAAGAGGCACATTGGAAATGACATCGTAACAATTGTTTTCCAAGAGCCTGGAGCACAGCCGTTCAGCCCAAAAAACATCCGATCTCACTTTCAGCACGTTTTCGTCATTGTCAGGGCGCATAATCCCTGCTCTGACGGTGTCTGTTACAGGTGTGTATTGGTGCCACCATGGTGGCCGGGTGGACCTTGGCACAGAGGCCCCATCCAGCTCTGCTCTCTGAAATGGTAGTGGCCCCTTCCTATTTGTTTTTATCTTTAAGCTGTGCATGCCGATGGCTGAGCTCGCATGCTGATGTAATCAGTGGCATTGACATCCTCAGACATGTTGTTTAGACACCTGCCGTTTCCATTTGCACCTCCTTCTTAGGTGAAGTCCTTCATCCCTGCCATCTGGTCACCAGCTAATTACGCATATTGCTAATTATATTTTTCTCTTGGCATGGCAAAAGCAGAGAAGAATGATCAGAATAAATAGGGAAGAGAAATTCCTTTTTCAGGAAAGTATTATTATTAAAAAGGCCCAAACTCTTGCCTCAGACTTAACGTGATTGACACTAACACTTCTGACTACAAGCTTGAAGGTAGTTCTCTGTAAGCACTTTTTGAGATTGTTTCTATATTGCCTATTGGCTTATTCTCCTGAGTATAAGCCTGCAGGCCTCTATCTGTGGAGGCCTTTATAAGAAGACCAGGATGGTTGCGTGTTGCAGGGTAAGGGAATCTATGATGCTGGCTTGATGTGGGTGTAGTGCCAGGATGTAAAACGATGATGTTTCTGCATTTGTAAGATGTTTCTTTTATTTTTTTTTTAATTTCAAAAAATTAAGGGAGTATAAATGTTTTTGTTACCTGCATTGCTTTTATAATGCCTGAGTCCCAGCAGTGAGAGTGCCCATCATCCAGATGGGGTTCATTATACCTGTTAGGTAGGTTTTTGCCCCTTTCCTCCTACCCCTGAAGGGTTTTGTGGCTTGTTTATATTTTGATACAGAGTCTTACTCTGTCACCGTGGCTCACAGTAACCTCACTCTTGGGCTCAAGCAATCCTTTTGCCTCAGCTGCCTGAGTAGCTGGGACAACAGGCACCTGCCACAAAGCCCAGCTAATTTTTTCTGGTTTTAGTAGAGATGGCATCTTACTCTTGCTGAGGCTGATCTTGAACTCCTGAGCTCAAGCCACCCATCTGCCTCCTTCTCAGAGTGTTACCATTACAGATATGAGCCACCACGCCTGGCCTAAAGACGTTGCCAATATGCACCAGTCATTTCAAAATACGGAAGTTGAACATGTCTATACGTGCCTAAAATAGGGGTGGTTAGGCTTTGTTAAGTTTGAATATTTGTTTTTAAGAAGTGGCCAACAGACAGACTTGACCATTGCTTTGTGAGATCGCTAACTATCTAATTCTAGGAATGCCTCAGGTTAATTCTTGGAGGAAAGCAAGCAGAGTTTAGGGGAGAAAACAAGTGAAGGTTACTTGGAGCTCCTGCTGGCTGCCACCATCTCGCACATATCACAGTAATGGGACTGCTTGAGCTCGCGCTATAATCCCAGCATTAGTCTAGGCAACTTACCTCAGCCCAGGGGGCTTATTGCTGATTTTGTGAGGACTTTTACAAACCTGTGAGGTAGATCCTGTTGTCCCCAATTTCTGATGATGCAATTTGAGCACCTGGTGGCCAGGGACTCACCTGCAGTGAGCTGGCAGTTCTGGGTTGTCCGACCGGTGTCCAGTAAGGCCGATCCCAGAGCCTGGACTCCTGACACTGCTGTTGTGCGGCTGTCACCCATGCCAGGGATTCCAGGTCTCTCGTTTCTTAGGCTCCGGGGGTAGGAACAGCAGTGAGAGAGACCCAGATCTGGATTCTCTTATCAAGGATGTAGTCACTGAAAGCTCCTTTGTCTAGTTGTAGAACGAAAGAGTAAGCACAGAACATTCAGCTATAATTGGAATGGATAACTGTTTTCACTTACAAAGTACACTGAGCACTTAAAACACACCTTGTACTTGACTCATGCAAAGAACTTCATATTACTCCGTAGATAGAAAGCTAAACCCCTTTTGAATGGACGCTCGGAAGTTTGGGGAATGGAAAGCTATGCAATTTCTTTCAAAGAGATTTTCTTTTTTTCAAGACTTAATCTAAACCAGTACTGTCCAAGAGAAATGTAATATAACCCACATGTTAGTTTTATATTTTCAAATAGCCAGATTTTTTTAAAAGGTAATAAGATATAGGTGAAAATAATTTTGGTCCTATTTTTGACCTGATATTATATATTTACATAATATATCAACATGAATTAACATGTATTTTTTAACGTTGAAAAACCATTGTGACATTTTACATTTTTCATACTAAGTCTTTAGAGTCTGGAGTGCACTTTGGATTTATAGTGCTTTTTTTTTTTTTTTTCTTCTCTCTATGTTGCCCTGGGTAGAGTACCCGGACGTCAGCCTAGCTCACAGCAATTTCAAACTCTTGGGTTCAAGCAATCCTCTTGCCTCAGCCTCTGGAGTAGCTGGGACTACAGGCATTTACCACCATACCCAGCTAGTTTTTTCTACTATTATTAGAGACAGGGTTTCGCTTTTGCTCAGGCTAGTCTCAAACTCCTAAGCTCAATCAGTCCTCCTGCCTTGGCCTCCCAGAGCGCTGGGATTATAGGCATGAGCTACTGCAGTCAGCCAGCTTATAGCACATTTCAATTAGGATGCTAAATTTTTATTGGTAATTCTTAATCTATTTAAATTTCATAAAATTTATCATTGAAAAGGTAGATATATATACCTAAATTGTTCCAAATACAGTTTTTAAAAGCTTGCAAACTGAATTATCAGTGTTTTAAATTTAAATTAATGAAAATTTAATTAATATTCCTTGGTTGTACTAACCACGTGCTCCGTAGCCACACATGGCTAGTGCCCACTGTCATGTGTGAGCCAGCTGTTAGGAAAGGGTACGGCCTTCTTCCATGCTTTGTTGTTTTATTCTTATCCCTCCCTCCCTGAAACTATTGATTTTTGCTCTCTCTTTTTATTATTTTTAGTCTGTTGCCTAGAAATCCCATCTCCTTAACCCAGCATGTGACACTGGGAGGAGGACACTGAGATTCCCTGCTCCTGACACATGGGCAGGTCTGGAATTTCCTAGTTGGCCAAGCTTATTTGAAGGACCAACACACAGTTTTTAAACTGTGAATTTGGCCTATAATAAATCCAAGAGAACCTGTCAGCTTGTAACATTACTCAAAGAGATCACAAGACATTATCAAGTAGTTGACCTTCTCCTGTTGTAAGCTCTAGGTAATTATTCTCCCTTCTTCTCAAACAAGATAGGCCCCTTTCCTGGAGTATGCTATGAAGTCAAGAGGTTTTCGAGGGCACAGAATCTATAGGGTACCTCTCTCATAGCCTTTCATGTTGAAGGGGGAGATGAGAGTGGTTCGTTTCCTTATGAAAATAAATTTATTATAAAGTAGAATAGAACATTTGTATCAATTTTAAGATAAAACATGGATCTTCAAAGAATTTCTATATCCATGAGTTTTTCTCCAACGAGGGATGTGAATTTAAAGGCATCTTTCTTGTTATGTTTTTACTAAAGTCTAAAAAAATAAAATAAAATAAAGGCATCTTTCATTAGGAGTACTTTGGTGAGAAAGTTTAGAGATGCATTGATTTATTCTCATTTTATCTAAAGGTAACTTTCCCTAAGTGATGTAGCTACAGTCGTTTAAATGCTTTTTATCATTTAAAATCTCTTGGTGCCATCTCTTTCCACCATGACCATACATATATTTATTTACTTACATACCTACTTGGTACCTGAAATGTGGAAAGTAGAAAAGTTTCCTTAGGTGTGTCTTGCTGTAGCAGTATAGAGAATGTGGAGTGGTTATAGGCTGAAGTTATAATAGTCAAGAAGATGGAATTTGGTGTGTATTTTAAAGCACAAATGGCTAGAATTCAGTGGGATGGAGAAATCATTCTAGCAGTGCTCAGTGGTAGTCTGGACAGAGACCAGAGGAGGGCGGAAGCACCGTGACAAGGCTACTGACGTAGGAAAGATAACTACTCATTGGGCCTTTGCAATGCCAGGTCATCAAAGTAACACCATATAAATAGAATTTTAGAACAAATTTACCTGATGTCTCCAGGCAAGCTAATTTGTACACATATAAACTTGGAGGTTGTTGCGGTCCATTTAAATTTTTCACAACTTCTTTATCCAGCCCGTATCATATACAGTAGAACCTCTGAGTCTACCACCTATAAGCCTATAACAAACTGGTCAACATACAGAGGTGGTCAATATAAGGAACGAGGTCTATGGCACTGATAGGTACATGGGTGCATGTCCAATCTGAAAATCAGATCAACTTAGGGAGGTGGTCAGTTCTGGAGGTTCTACTGTATATGCAAGGCCCTGTTGTAGGCCATAGGTTGTAACAGAAGAAGAAAAAGACAAAAATCCCTATAATGGATCCAGAGATGAGGTCCTAAAATAATATGGTATTACATATCTCCCTGGAGACTAGAAAGTTCATATGGGAAAAAGAGGCCAGTTAACCTTCAATAGTCATGATCTAACCAAGAATGCAGAAACCAGTTACTAAGTCTGCACGCTAAAGCTTGTCCTATGACTGTTAAGAGAGCTCTCCAGCCTATTATTTTATTTGTATCATTGCAGTGAGCTTAATTGTCTAGTCCTGGTTGATGGAGCAAATTAGAAGTAACTAAATCTTAAAAAAGAAGCAGCAGTTAATGGCACATATATGCTAAAAACATTGGTATGTGATTACTGAGAGAGGAGATGCAAAAAACTATGTCAGAGATACAAATTGAATAAGTATAGCAGTCTGGAATCATTTGGTAGTGGTCCCCCTTTATTTGCAGGGATATATGTATTCTAAGACCCTCCCAGTGAATGCCCCAAACTGAGACAAGTAGTCCCAGATAGTTGGGAGGGTGAGACAGAAGGGAGGCTGAGGGGGTCACTTGAGCCCAGAAGGTGGAGGTTCCTGTGAGCTAAGCTGACGCCATGACACTGCAACTTGGGCAGTAGAGCAAGACTCTATCTCAACAAATCCTATATATGTTGTGTTTTTTCTGTACATACAAACCTATGATGGTTTAATTTGTAAATGGGATAAGGTATTAACAGTAATAGAATAGAACACTTGTATTTTGTGAATGTGGTCTCTCTTTGTCTGACAATATTTTATTGTGCTATATACCACAGGTGATTGAACCCATAGAACGTGATATTGTGGATCAGGGTAACTAGAGTATATGGTATCACTCGCCCCGAAGGACTTCACTTTGTAAAACACACTATAGAATGTCATCATTTTTGAACAACTAATGAATTAGTGGATCTGGGCATTGATCATCAAAGGCTACAAATATCACACATAAAGAAATGAATATGTGCCTCATGATGGAATTAGTCTTAAACACAGAAAATGACATATTCAGATTCTTGTCTTAGTGAAGACTAATTAGTCCCCTCCCCCCAAAAAACTTAAGTGTGAATCTGATTGGGCCTTCTGATAAGCCAATTTATAGGAACTCTGAAAGATAGAAGAACATGTTTGTAATCTGCAAAATTCAAACTCTATACAACAAATAACCCAATTTCTTCAACAAATAAATTAGAAGATATAAAGAATGAAAGAGCGGAGGGGACTCTCTGGGAAAAGCAAAAGTGACTTAATTAATTGCAACTTTTGGACCTTATTTGGATCCTAATTTAGAATAGGACTTTTTTTAATATTAATTAATTAATTTTTTAATAAGACTATTAAAAAAATCCAAGGACATCTTAAACAACTGGAAATTGGAACATTGACAAATTCTGTGATAAAAATAAAGAATTACTATTATTTTTAAAACTAAGATAGTAATAAGTAGTTAGAATAATGACCCTGAGTCTTTAAAAAAAAGAAAAGTTAAATTGTGGTCGGTAGCTATATTTAGGAAGGTGGGAATATATGTCACTTCTCTCAGGTTTCTGCACCCAGTAATTAAAATGTAATAAATGTAGCCAGGCGCGGTGGCTCATGCCTGTAATCCTAGCACTCTGGGAGGCTGAGGCAGGTGGATTGCTTGAGCCCACGAGATCGAGACCAGCCTGAGCAAAAGCAAGACCTTGTCTCTACTAAAAATAGAAAAACTGAGGCAAGCGGATCTCTTGATACCAACAGATGGAGGCTGCTATAACCTGTGACACCACAGTAGTCCACCCAGGGCGACAGCTTGAGATTCTGTCTCAAAAAAAGTAACAAATGTAAAAGACAGTATGAGGTAGTGCAAAAAGCACTTGGAATTAGACCAGATGATTAAACTTCTTAGATGTTAAATTTCCCTTTCTGTGCAGGGGATGGTTGCCTGACATCTGCTTACAGTTGCCTCAGTGAAGTATCTCGTAGGCAGGGAGGAAGTGTGGTCTGTCCACGTTGAATGTCCTTGTTTATCTTCTTCCCTTAAAAAAAGAATTCGCAAGCTTCAGTGGAGGAGAAGAAAAATCAAAGTGGGTCAAGTGGTAGAAATTTCTCTCAGAAGGTTCTCTTCCAAGCCATTATCAGCATTGGATATTGTCAGTATTCCTATTGTCAATGCAACTGACATCACTAAGACAAGAATCTGAATATGTCATTTTCTGTGTTTAAAACCACTTAGGGAAAAGTTCAGACTCCCCAACCTTGCCTACTGCATGGGGTCCTTCAGGTCTGCCCCCCTCAGCTACTACTGGCACTTGGACCAATTCTCAGCCCGCCCTGCCTCCCTCTTCTGGAGCTGTTTACCACTCCGGAGGACTCGTGTGTGCCCTGCCCTCCTCTGCTGCTCCTCACACACTCCCCTCCCTCCCCTTCCTCTAATGAGTCTCCGCTTTGCTTTTTTGTGGAAGGCTGCCGTCGCCTACCAGAACTAGATAAAGTGCCTTCCCTACGTGTTGCCAGTCACACCCTGTGTTTAGCCCCCACCAGATGTGTGTGATTTTCTGCAGCTGACCCCTGGACTACCCTTGATCCTCAACGTGAGCACAGAACCTACACCGAGTGTAGTAGGTGTGCAGAGAGTGTCTGATAAATGGATACTATTAGAAATTGAATGACAAGCATGTTTGTTCCACCACTGATCTTTCCAGTCCTTTGCCCAGGTCTGCTTTCTTGGAAAGCTCCTCAAGCCAACATTCTGATCCAGGCTCCAAGAAGGAGAAATTCCCTCTGCCATTTTGTTGTTTTCTGTGTCACCTTCCTTTTAACTTTGTGGCTGAGCACTATTGTTTATTGCTATTTCCGTTGTGTTTCCAAGGTTTAAGTGTCTTAATCTTGAAATTCCTTTTTTCCATTGAGATTTGTATTCATACGTCCCTGGAGCATTCCCATATATCAACTTAAAATCGGCTTTGAATACCAACACTTGTTATTTCGTCCAAGGTCTTTGATGCCAACAAATGGTATACATCCCAAATCAACTAGAAACAGCCACCTTGTGGTGGTGTCTTCAGCCGTGTGACTCAGGTGGATGGTCCCTTTTAGCAAGCACCTCAGCCGTGGAACATTTCAGAACGTTTCCTTGGAGGGAGTAAGTGTGGTCTTATCTGTGGGCACTCTGTCCGCTGTCCAGAAGCTGAAATTCTAGGCCTGACCCTCTTTAACAACTCTGGGCAAATCATTTTATGTTTCCCTGTATCTGTATCCTGGAGAAGTGAGGAATTTGCACCATCTGTTCAAATGGAGGTTAGGGATAGGTCAAACCACAGCATAAACACCTTCTTGCCCTCTGTGTGCTTCAAGGTTTTGGAAAGAGAACATACTTTTATATTAAAATGAACAAAAATATTTTTCAGGAAAGTGTAAAATCAAGGTGAGTTTGAAGGTGAAACTCAAGATTTTACTGGAAGAGTTTGAGGAGCACCAACTTCTGCAAGCTCCCTCCCTATCCTAACTCTTTCATAGCTGTTTCTGCTGCTGTCATCTAGATAACCATCCTGACTAGAGCATTCTGGTCCTCAGCAATGCTGGGTTAATGAAACATAGCTAAGATTTTAAAGAATGTATTATTTCTAAAAAGATAGGGTGTTGCAAAGTAGGTTAATACCAATGTAGCCAAGGGAGAGCCCTTTAGAATCTTCTAAAAATAACAACCGTTCATAATTACTATGTAGATAATATTAATATGTAGATATTAATATATCTGCAGAAGGTACCAAAAATAATGTATACACATTTCAAGAAAGGAAAAACCGTATTAAGTTTGTAACACTCAAGTTACGTTTAGCTTCTGAATTAATTAATCTCAAGAGGTGTTCAAGTGTGACTTGTATCCATCTTTTATTATCAGTATATATTACTATCTTTTCTTTTTTTTGGAGACAGAGCCTCAAGCTGTGGCCCTGGGTAAAATGCCATGGCATCACAGCTTACAGCAACCTCTAACTCCTGGGCTTAAGCGATTCTCTTTTCTTAGCCTCCCAAGTAACTGGGACTACAGGCGCCCACCACAATGCCCAGCTCTTTTTTGGTTGTAGTTGTCATTGTTGTTTGGCAGGCCTGGGCTGGCTTCAAACCTGCCAGCTCTGGTGTATGTGGCTGGCACCTCAGCCGCTTGAGCTACAGGCACTGAGCCCATTATCATTTTAATACAGTTTTTTCTTTTCTTAAAATGTGTATACTTTTTTTTGGCACCGTCTGTATATATAGCAAACTGAGATTCAGGAAAGCTTGTTTTTTTAAGGAGGCAAAATATCTTATTTAGCTTAAGCCAAGCCTTATTATCAAGAGTTCAGAATTGGTGGCATTTAAATTAATGAGCTTTTACCCTTGTAGAAACCTTGAAAGTTAAATTTCTCCAAAACAAAATCCTTTCTTTGAAAAAAGCCTTCGAGGGTATCATCTTCCTCTTCTTCTTCTGTAAAGATTCTATTTCTGATGATGCAAAAGCTGATTTTAATGTCTGTATCATTTACCTCCCTACCACAGTGAATCATTGATAATTATATGTTAAGGATCCAGTTCTTTTCTTCAAGTTTATTCTAGATGCTTCTAATTATTGGTAGGTTTTCAGTATCTGTTTGTCTGAAATTATATCAATTAATGATGAGATCTATACAGAGCCCCTGAGTTAAACAGGCATGTGGCAGGAGGGTGCTCATAGCCATATAAACCCCCCCCCCAGTCATTTTCTTCTCCTTATTTAAAATAAAACCACAGCTGTTTTCTGGGAAAGAATAATGATTTAAGTGAAATTAGCAAGAAAATAAATTGCCAATTTTAATGTGAAAGATATTACATATTTTGGGGTCCTTATAGGATTCCTCTTAGAAAATCTAATAAATCTGGATTTCAGCATCTTTGCTTGATTTTAAAAGAAAAAAAAAAAAACATGATCAAATTAACATTATACAGCTGTCAGCATTCAAGCCAGACAGTTCACAATAGACAAGAAAAATTGCCTTTCTAATACATAGTGGTATAATTAAGCCATAATGCTTATGGAAGTTTCTGTGAATTCTCTTTCTTCTCCAGTTAGAAAATGGAATGTGGCTTTGCCATCTTTCTTTGTCATGAAGCGAACTAGGTAGTCTTTTCTGAAAAAAAGTAAGCTTGTGAAAACCAGCAGGCCACATACAACATCTTATAACCGTGTAGGTTTTCTGTTTCACCAGAAATGTAATGTGTATCCCAAGCTTGCTGTTTTTTATTTATCCTATTTTCACAAGAAATAATTATGTTTTGAAAAGCAACGCTGAATATCTTAAAGCAAAGCCTGCTTAAAATAAAAAACGAAACAGAGCTCTTCAGTTTTGTTTGAAGGAGGCATACTCTCTGATGAGTCTTTTCTGGGAGTTCAGAAGAACCAGATGTTTACATTGCTCCTCTCATGCTTAGAGCAGTTGCATGATTTACTCACTTGTAAATAATTTGGAAGGAGGGATGTTTGGTGTGTTAAAATCAGCATTTCCAGCCACGTCGAACTCTGTTGAAATCTTGGAAGATGACACAAAACACACAGCTCACCATTTCCATTTAACTTCTGTTGTAGCTTTAGGAGAACTTAAAAATAAGTTCTTTTGAGGTTAAAGTAATGTCCCAGATATGCATGTAGTCCTCTTCTTATGCCTGTACTATGCAGAAGAAATTGCTGCATCAAGCTTTCTTATATCTTGCTTAAGAGAAGGGAGGAGAACCTATTCTCTCTCAAATAGGTTCTCAGAGTCAAAAACCAAAAAGTAGAGAATTTCCACCAAAGAATAGCTCAGTTTCAAAATATGACCTTTTTTTTTTTTTTTGCTATTATGTAAAGGTCATTCTCATTCTGTTACTCAAATTCCAATTTTCGCTTTAAACTGCTGCTGTAATCGTGTTGCATAATGCCCCACACTTTGGCCAACAAATATTTAATTTTCATATTTAATATACTTTTATGTCCTGTGTCTTCTGATGTTTTTATTGTAAGCTATCTAACAGGCATCATATTTAGAATGAAGAACACATTTGTGCCCTCCCAGAATCTGTGCTTATTATGAAAGGTCATGTAATTGTAGTAACTTCCCTTGGAAACAATGCATAGACGATGTAGACGTTGTCTACACATTGTAGATATGTCTCATGTAGGCAAGGCTCAGTGGCTCACACCTGTGGTCCTAGCACTCTGGGAGGCCAAGGCAGGTAGATCCTCTGAGCTCATGAGTTCAAGACCAGCTCTGAGCAAGAGTGAGACTCTGTCTCTAAAAAAAATAGCCAGGCAACAGGCACCTATAGTTCCAGCTACTTAGGAGGCTGAGACAAGAGGATCACTTGAGCCAGGAGTTTAAGGTTGCTATGAGCTATGATGACACCACAACACTTAACCTCTGAGTGACTGAGTGAGACTCTGTCTAAGAAAAAAGAAAAAGGATTGTTCATTGTAGCTCAATTCATAATAGCCAAGTCATGGAAGAAGCCCAAGTGCCCATTGACCCACTTAATCCGAATGGATTAATAAATTGTGGTATATGTATACGATGGAATATTATGCAGCCTTATAAAAAGATGGAGACTTTATGTCTTTTACATTTGCATGGATGGAGCTGGAACATATCCTACTTAGTAAAGTATCTCAAGAATGGAATAAAAAATATCCAGTGTACTCAGTACTATTATGAAGCCTATTTATAATCACTCACACTTTCATATGAAGAATAGATCACAACTATGGCCCAGGATGGAGGTGGGGACAGAAGGGGAGGGGGCAGGTCAGACTGAGGGAGGGTGAATGGTGGTATCACACCTATGGTGCATAATGCAAGGGTAAATGTTGGATCTATTAAGTACAGAGTATAAATGTTTTAACACAACAGCGAAGTAAACGAGACAAGGTGTATATTAACCAGTGTGATGTAAACACTCCTAATTCTATGTGGAATCAGCACATTGTACCCCATAAATGAATTAATGTATGCATGATCTATGTGTTTGATTTAATTTTTTGAAAAAAGGGTAGTATGTAGAATACCTCAGTAAATCTATTTCCTTATGGAATTTTGTTTAGTTTCCTATGTGTTAAAGAAAAGAAAGTTAACACTGGTTTTTTTATGAGGGTTTTTGGCTTGGAGAAAAAATTTATGTTCTATGAATGCTCAATGTGGTTGAATGAAAAAGTGTGCTCATGTGAAGTAGAGCGTATGTGGTCTCTTGTGGGGAAGATGAGCAGCTGTTTTGCTCCTGAGGTGTCCTCATCTGTAAGTGAATGTCCCTTAATCCCACTCTGTGAATCTGACACACACGGACATGTTGCCTCTTCTCTTGTCTTTGTTTTTTCTCCAGTGTGGCCGTCACCAGGTCCAGAGATGTGCCTTCTTTTGGGCCTCCCATCCCTAAAGGCGTCACTTTCCCTAAGTCGAATGTGTTCAGGGACTTCCTTTTGGCCAAAGTGATTAATGCAGAAAATGCTGCTCATAAATCAGAAAAGTTCCGGGCCATGGCAACCCGGACCCGCCAGGAATACCTAAAAGATCTGGCAGAAAAGAATGTCACCAACACCCCTATCGACCCCTCTGGCAAGTTTCCATTCATCTCTCTGGCCTCCAAGAAGAAAGAAAAGTCTAAGCCGTATCCGGGAGCTGAGCTCAGCAGCATGGGAGCCATCGTGTGGGCAGTCCGGGCGAAAGACTACAACACCGCCTTGGAGATGGACTGCCTCTTAGGGATCTCCAACGAGTTCATCGTGCTCATCGAACAGGAGACAAAGAGTGTGGTTTTTAACTGTTCCTGCAGAGATGTGATAGGGTGGACTTCAGCCGACAACGGTCTCAAAATCTTCTACGAACGAGGAGAATGTATTTCGGTGGAGAGTTTCATTAGCAATGAGGACATCAAGGAGATTGTCAAAAGGTTGCAGGTGAGTCTTTTCCTTCTGCCTACCTACATGCAATTTCTCTTTCCTAAGGCTTTCAGTGCAGACTCGAGCCAAGTTACCAAAGCGTGTACTGTTCCATTATTATGGCTCCTGTGTCAACTCCCTTGATATGTGAAGCAAGCAGAGTTTATCTCTGGGTTATGTTTCCATGACGTTGGAGGGTAGCAGAACAAATGGGGGCAGATCCATCTCGTGGGACCCAGTGTTGCAACCCGGCCTAGCTGGTGGTGGGTTGAAAAGAGTTGTTTGACTGACTTGAGTATCTGCCACCTTGCGTTTTATAAAGACAAAATGAGCAGCAGAGTGTGGTTTCTCCCTGCTGCCAGCTCCCTGCAGGTCACTGTTAGAGCTTTCCTTGTAACTTCGGGGAAGGCTTTGAGCTTTTTGGATGCAACACATATGTTCCTTTTGGCCTAATGAATAGAGACCAGTGAAGGGGAAATAACCAGACTGCTCCTGAGCTGGCAGCAGGATGTTCAGCAGTAACCCTGCTTGCAGTGTTCCCCAGTTCCGTGTCCACCCGCTAATACCCTATTGCATTAAACCACGTTATCTTCTATTTCCTTGTCTAGTTTGTTTCGAAAGGCTGTGAGTCTGTGGAGATGACTCTGCGAAGAAATGGGTTAGGACAGCTTGGCTTCCACGTCAACTACGAGGGCATCGTGGCAGATGTGGAGCCCTACGGCTATGCCTGGCAGGCAGGGCTGAGGCAAGGCAGCCGCCTGGTGGAGATCTGCAAGGTGGCCGTGGCCACCCTGAGCCACGAGCAGATGATCGATCTCCTGAGAACCTCCGTCACAGTGAAGGTGGTCATCATTCCGCCCCATGATGACTGCACCCCACGGAGGTAGGTCTGAGCTGCAGTAGGTGGGCCTCACCCTGAGGGCAGGGATTGTGTGCGGCAGGGAACATCTCCTAGCCAGTAGGACATTGGGTGTTGTGACCAGCAATGGGGTGTACACGGCACTGAAAGTTCCGCTGATTAAGATGAACTTAGCTCCCCCTTAGCATGTGGCAAACAGCAGCCAGAGAGAATGGCTGACCGGGACCATTTCCAGGTTTTAGTCTCAGGATTTACAAAGTTGCTGTCACAGATAGAGAAGCCTAGTAATGTTGATCTGAGGCATCTTACGCAGTAGCTGACAAAGATCGAACACTGCACGTTCAAAGACGCTCAGCATCTCAGACTGTCAGATTTTCTCCTGTTACCTGCCATGGGATTCTTACTCTCCTCTCTCCCCATGTATACTCAGTGAGCTGGTCCTGCTCCTGAAGCTTTGGCATTTTGGTTCTAGTTTTCCAGAGAGAAAACCCTGGAGCTCCCTGACCCTCCCAGCTCCTGCCAAGCCAGCAGCATTACTGAAGATTTAACTTCTGTCTCTGGGGAGACCCCTTGATGGAACAAATTTAATCAACTGGTTTTTGTCCTTTCGGTGTCCACATGTTATTTTTGCTAGTTTAAAAAAAAAATTGAGTGTTTTCAACCGATTTTTTTCTAAGAATTTCTCCTAAGCTTTGGCAGTTCTTAGGCCTTTTAAAACCAAGGCAATGTTGTTTATCCAGTTTTCCCCCCCCAAAATGACTGTTCCTACACCTGAGCTGTCATAGATTTATGAATTACAGATGGTGAAATGTAACTGGTTATGATGGGTTATTTGTGTCCTTTAAAAAGTAAGCAGTGGCAGGCACAGTGGCTTATGCCTGTTATCCTAGCACTCTGGGACACCCAAATGGGAAGATTGTTTAAGGCCAGGAGTTTGAGGCCAGCCTGGGCAATATAGCGAGACTCCTCTCTACAAAGAATTTTTAAAATAGCTGGTCATGGTGGTGGACCCCTATAGTCCCAGCTACGTGGGAGCCTGAGGCAGAAGGACCACATGAGCCCAAGCGTTGGAGCCTGCAGTGAGCTTTGATCACATCACTATACTCCAACTTGAGTGACTTAAAATAAATAAATACATAAATAGCTATATTTATTTTTTTCAATAGAGATTAAGTGGCAATGACCATGTACTTCAGTGCTTCAAACCAAGTGTTCCAATCAGACTTTGCTTAGAGATAGTATTTCCTCATTGTGCTTACCATCCTTATTGTCTTGGGGATTTTGTACATACATCAAAATACTGTTTAGTGAAATCCATTTGGCTGATAAGTTTTAAGAAATGCCCTCTTAGCTCGGCGCCTGTGGCTCAATTGGCTAAGGCGCCAGCCACATACACCTAAGGTGGCAGGTTCGAATCCAGCCTGGACCTGCCAAACAACAATAATGGCTGCAACCAAAAAATAGCTGGGTGCCGTGGGGGGTGCCTGTGGTCCCAGCTACTTGGGAGGTGGAGGCAGGAGACTCGCTTGAGCCCAGGAGTTGGAGGTTGCTGTGAGCAGTGAAGCCATAGCACTCTACCCAGGGGGATAGCTTGAGGCTCCGTCTCAAAAAGAAATGCCCTCTTTTGGATACCTGGATCTCCCTGAAACATCAAGATATCTATTCAGAACCTTTTAGCCATTTTGGAGTGGAGGGAAATATTCAGAAGCTGCTCTGCCTTGGTTAACCAGGTGTGATGAGCCTTTTCGGGTTTCCTCAAGTGTGTCATCATTAATGTGAAGCATCATGAGGAACTATGATTTAAAAAACAACATGAGGAAGACAGAGGACGCGTGTAGTGCTCTCCAGATGCCACCTCGCTCTCCGGCCTCTTTCTCTGCTGTTTCTTGGTGTCTCTTTCAAAGTTGTCCCCTTTCTTGCTTCTAACAGGCAGTTCGGTGCCTTTCGCCCTTGTACAGAGGCTAGTCTAGCCCTGCGGTCTTATGATGCCATTTTGTCTGCTGAGAGAGCTGTCTGGTTTTTCTAGCTCCCAGGGGGTAGAGGAGGAGTAAATAGCATTGTGTGAGTGTGACCTTGTGAATAATGGGGTAGAAAGGTGGGCTAGAGGCCAGGCTCTGGCAGGTAGCTCCATGGTGGAGGAGGTGCAATAGGCTGGTGTATCTGCTGAAAATAACTACCATCTTCCTGAGTATTTTACTTCAATGTGCCAAGTCCTAGAAAAGCACTTCTATATGGATTAGTATATTTAATCCTTACAAGCCTGTGAGGTGATAGTATTATTATTTCTGTTTTGAAGAAAACTAAGACTCAGAAAGATTGATAAACTTCCTAAACTCCTCTAGCCAATTGGGGTCTAACTTCAAGAGTCCAGGCTCTTAACTGTCACTTGGTATGCTTGGTGCACAAATCCATTCCTTATATTCCAGAATAGGCAGTGATGTGCTGGTAAATTGGCTTTCTGTTGGGGAAATAACCTTGATCTGTAGTTATTTGCTCATTCCCATGGTGCAGATTCTCCCACTGTGGCTAATTTCAGGCTCCCAGTGTGGCATCACTGTGGGCAGAGTTGGGATGGACCATCAGCTCCAGCACACCCTGAGTGCATGCTCCGTGTCTGTGCACTTGCCCAGCCCAGCTGTGAAGCACTCAGGCCATCCCCTTGCTGGGACAGGAGCCTGGGGAAAGGGCCAGTGCCCAACACATGCCCACAGGCCTGGAGCCACACTCTGCCCTTTAACTGCAGTTTCCATCTGTAAAACCACTGTGGGACCTTCTGGGCAATACAGGTGGGAGATGCTGGCAGTGATGCCTTGGGAGGGCTGTAAGCCAGCTCTGCTCCTGCCTTCAGAGATGCTTCAGAGGGAACAGTGGAAGCATTAACACCTTGTTATAATTTTCAACAAAATAGGATAATGCTCTCCTGTCATTTTTTCCTTCTCCTCTGCACTTCGCACTCCCACTGCTGTTTTCCTAGCAACTAATTACTCTGTTCTCTGACTAGTCACTCTCTTCTTCTTTGTCAGCTGTGATTTTACCACCAAAGCTCTATCAGGAGGCAGCACAGGCCTTTGGAGGCACATTGTCCCCTGGTCCTTAGCTGTGGGGTTCTTGGGGTC
>CAUYQV010102095.1:0-19933 GCA_963574575.1 Galagoides demidoff
GGCCTTGTGGCGGGCGCCTGTCGTCCCAGCTACTTGGGAGGCGGAGGCAGGAGACTCGCTTGAGCCCAGGAGTTGGAGGTTGCTATGAGCTGTGATGCCATGGCACTCTACCCAGGGGGACAGCTTGAGGCTCCGTCTCAATTAAAAAAAAAAAATACAAGAGTTTGTGAGCAGGTATATGAGTGGCTGGACCTTATATTGGACAGTGAAGGGACCTTTCTCGGAAGAAGAGGCATTGGCACAAACAAGGGTAGCCAAGGGCATGTACTGGCTCGGGGAACTCAAAGGTCCAGAAGCAGGTGGGGATCCAGGTGGGGCTTGCATATGTGGTCTGCTGACGTCGGCCACAGAATCAGCACACGCACCAAGTGCCTTCCTTTGCTCGGTGGACATTTATTGAATTTCCTGCTTCTCATGAGTCCTCTCCTAGCACTAAAGGAACCCCAGTGAACAAGGCTCTGTTCTTGCCTCCAAGAAGATTCCAGCCCAGCAGGTGCCACCATGGGAGAGAGTCTGCCTGCAGGTACAACCCGCACAGGAGAGAAATGCAGGGAGGAGCAGAGGCGGGAGAGCTGGTGCCGCTGAGGCTCCCACATCAAGCTGAACCTGGATTTAGACCTCACCTTTTCCATGCCAGTAGCCACCCACTTCCTCTAATCTTGTTGGCTTGTTTCTTATGGTTTACTTAATCTAGTAATACCTAATAATAACTCAAACGTCCCTTCTTCAGAGAGACCGAACTCCAGGTATATGTTGGCCGATAGTGAGCATTCAATAAACCTATTGTTTTTCATATGCTTTATTTTTTTAAGACAGTGTCTCACTCTGTTGCCCCAGGCTAGAGTGCCATGGTGGTCAGCCTAGTTTAGGGTGACCAGATTTTAACATGGGTAAGGTGGTACAACATGGGGGGCGGGGCGGGGGCGGGGGGGGGGGCAGGGCCTGACAACAAGGCAAATTTTGATAAGCGGTTCGCGATAATCACTTCTCAGCAATTATTTGTTATTATTACAGTTTAACATTATAAAATTAACAAAAATAATATAAAACTCATATTCTGGCGAAATAGCCACATGGCAGCTGAAAACCATATATTCCCTTCTTGTTCTCCCGCCCATTCGTGCATTCTTTCCAAAAATCGGGACTTTTTTAAAAACACCCCGGGACGCAGGACAAATTGGTGAAAAGCGGGACATCTGGTCACCCTAGTCATAGCCTTGACTGGATATAGGTCCCACCCACACTCAGTGGGAGGGGGTCGCACAAAAGCATGAACAGCAGGAGACAGGGATCCCTGGGTGTCACCTTGGAATCTACCAGGACAGGGAATAAAATAAATTAAGAAAGGTAGCAACTGTCCCAGGGAGAGCTTCCTGTAGCTGTTCAGAAGGGATCTAGTTACCAACACTAGATGGGGCACTGCTGAGGAATGAGGTGGGGTGGGGTGCAGGAGAAATTCCAACTTGCACAATCTGGAGAATAACTTGGGTAATGCTTATATTGCTTTGCAATAACTCTGGTGATTCCTCACTGGTGGGAAAGCCACAGAGAAGAGAGAGTTCTGCAGAGCAGTGATCCACTCCTCCGTGCAGCGTTAGCCTCGAAATAGGAGCCCAGGCCAGAGAGCATTAGGACCCCATCGAATTCATCACTCTGGCCGCCTGCCTATCACAGGGTCCAATTAATGCACAGTGTGGGGAAGGCAGAGAAAGCCCGGTGCCTTCAGAAACCCTGGACTGAAACGCTGGGGTGTGGATTCCTAAACTTCGGACACGCTGCCCTCCTTCCCCACCCTGGGCAGAACCAAATGCCCTCAGCCTGACCCCTGTGCACAGCCAATACCTGCTTTTTGACTGAAGGGCCACACACAAAACCTCTGCTCCTGGAAACCTCACATGCTCTCCCCACATCCACTCAGAATGATTTCCTTGAGATTTTCCTTGGGACTCTGTCCTGACCTCATTAGAAGCAGGGCTGTTCTGTCTCAGTGCTGTGTTCCCACATCTTGTCCTTACTCACCGTCTGACTAAGCACAAAATGTTTCCTTCATCAGGCAAATTTAATTAAGAGGCCAGTCGCTCAGAGAACCCAGCCATTTCTGGCTCAAGGCTAAAAATAGAGGAAGAAAGAATCCCTCCAGGGCAGCAAAGTGAATCACGTTCTAAACCTCTGGGAGCAGCGACCCCAGTCAAGGAAGAAGCGGCCACTGTTCTCACTACTGAGAAGCACCAGATTCTGAGTCAGCTCCATGTTCCCTCTGAGTTGTCTCTGTAAGTGGGTTACTCATCCAGATTGTGCAAGTTGGAATTTCTCCTGCACCCCAGCCCCACCTCATTCCTCAGCAGGAAGAAGTGAGCATCTGTCCTGCGGCCACCACGACCCTCACTGTTGCTTCTTATTCTCACAGTAGTCACTTGGAATCGTCTCCTTTCCTGTTGCAGATGACAGATGCACTGTTCTTTCCTTACTTAAAAGCTCTAAAAAAAAAAAAAAATTACCAGTTGTTTCTCAACTTTAACAACATGGACTCTAAACCTTGGGAAGGTCTTCCAATGTCAGCTTCCTCATTTTACAAATGAGGTAGGAGGACTGAGGCCCAGAGTGGTTGGTCTAGACTGACCAGTGACCTTTCCCCGGGGCTGAATGAGATCACTCAGGAGCCTGTTAGTTTATTGGACACTATACCAGCTTCCTGGGAGGTAACGATGGAGACCTGGGCACAGGACAGGGGCCCCGGATTACCAGATTCATTGTGGCCACACTGTGATTGACAGGAAGACAGCTCAGAAGGACCTAAAAGAGATTAGCACCGGGCAGCCCCCTCTGGGCTGGTCACAGTCCCCACACGCACCTGCGCTTCTCAGCATCTTTCTTCGCTCCTGAGAACCCAGGCATTCTCGCCATACCAACACCAGGCTCCTCCACCTGCTGACTCTGCCCCCCACTGCTAATGTCCTAGAGACTTCATTCTGTCCATCCCTCTGCTGCCCCCTCCCCACAGGGGGAAGCCTCACCTTGTGGTCATACCCTGACCACCCCATAGCCCTGTCCCCTGTGCATCACGTGACCATAAGAGCTGTCATTTAGGAAAGACCTACAGGCCCCTCCTCATGCCTGACATCACCACTCGCCACCAACTGAACTGCCACAAACACCTCATGAAAGGTGATTTTCCCCACTCTACACCTGAGGAGCCTGAAGCTCAGAAACATTGAGACTTTCTCACATGAAGGGTGGCGCCAGGATGCAAACCCCAGTCTGACTCCGGAGTCTCTGTCTCTCACTATAGCCCCAGCACAGCACACCAGCACACCTTGAATGTTCTAAAACAGTGATTTCAAACACTCTGTCCCATAGGACTCCTGGTTACACATTGACACATGCCAGATTATTTATTGTCATTTGTGTTCCCAAAGAAAGTATCCTTATCTATGTTTAAAACTGGTGGCACCCAATTCTTCAGCCTTTGTTATGACGTGCACACACGTACATATACCTTAACATACCCACAGACACACGTACACACACACCCCCACAGACACATGTACACACACGTGCGCATGCTCCCACACCCACAGATACATGTACACAGCTGTAATGTGCCTGGAACAGGCAGACATCTCAACCCTGGGGAACCCCCCAATGAACAGAGACCTTTGTGGTCAGAGTCGCACATCCCCCCTTTCCCCATCCACCTTGCACTACAACCAACTTCAAGTCATAGAGACTGCTTGTCCCAGTTTTCTCAAGTGACTGACAGCTACGTCCTTACCTTTAATGTGGAGACATTCAAATAATGGTTTCTGGGTTTTCTGCTGCACACTGGCCTAATCCAACTAGTAGTATACAATGTTGAAACATTTGAAGGGTTTTTTTTTTTTTAAGTTAAGTTTTCTCTTTTCCCTTTCATTTCTGAGTTCCATTCCCCTGTTTACCATTTCCAGCATAATATTTTTGGTATCCCTCTAAGTAGCCCTTTGTGAATCCACACTGTGTGTTTCCTGTTCTTTGTGTTGCTTCTGAAAAAAATTGCAATTTTCTGGGCTCTAATTAAAGTGCCCCACTGGATCCCTCAGTTCTCTTCGTATAATATTGCGTGATTTGTTTATTGTACTTTCTGTGCCTCTTATGCTGAATTCTCCTCTACTGTGCTCCTTACATGTGCATGAGAACCACGGATCTGTTTATTGGACCTTTCAAAGTCTGAAATACAATATTGGGTCTCTACTCTTCTTGGTAGTTCAACACTAAACACCTGGGGATGGTGTTAGGTGGAGATTCGGACAAAAACTACTGGTGGTTAATGTTCAGGCTAGCAGGACAGTGAGACACTCAGGGAAGCTCCAGTCCTGAGTGGGCTCCACACCTGTGGGCTCCTCACATCTGCAGGCTTTAATCTGGAACCACATCAAGTCCTCACAGTGAAGACGTGAAAAAGATCCCCTCCTCCCCGGCTCTGGGGCAGGACACGGACTCAGCCGGGGAAGGTGTTCCTTCCTGCCAAGCCCCATCTACACTTCTTGGCTGGCTGAAGGGAAAAACATAATCGTCAGGGGTCAGAGCTTCAGAAAAATATACTAAGAATTTTGCAGTCAAGGAGAGCAAAGGAGAAAGGGGGAAAGGAAAGCTGAGCCATGGAAAACACCTGCGGAGTTCACAGCCTCAAGACACAGACCTGCTAAAGGCATGAGAGGCTGAAGCAGGTCTGTGTTTGCCAAGATGTATAGGGATTGTTTTTCTGACCATCTACTATTTCTACAGATTCTGCTATAGATTTTCTGGCAGAGAGTTAACCACAAAACTGCAGGAGACTCCCCTTCCCCACACAGTGCCACCACAGCAACAGGGGCCCAGTGTACAGACAATGGGTTTCGGCTGAAAGAGCTGCAAACTGCAGGCTTTATGGAATGAGGAGGACCTAGGGAAGCTCGGAGTTCACAGTGGAGAAAAACAACATTGACCAGCCTTGGATCCTCTCATGCCTACAGCTGCAGCAAATATCGGCACAGCCAACTTCTAACAGAGTAACGTAAAGCCTCGCACCATAGTCCGGTGTGGCTCCATCCCTGTTACCAGATACATCGTGTTCAGCATTCAACAAACAATTACAGGGCCTACAGAAAAGCCAAAAAAGTCACAGCCTGAAAAGACTAAAAAAGCCTCAGAACAAAACTCATATGTCATGCAAAGGTTGGAATTATCTGTCTGAGAATTTACAATAACTATGATTCCTATGTTAAGGTCTCTAACAGAAAAAAGTAGACAGCATTAAATAACATTCAAGTAGAATAAACAGAGAGTTGGAAACTCTAAGAAAGAATAGAAAGAAAAAATATATTAGAAAGAAAAAATCCTGTGAGAGAAATCAAGGCTGCTCGGATGGGCTCATCAGGTGACAAGACACAACCAACATCTGAGTGAACTTTAGATAGGTCAATAAAACTTCCCAAGCTGAAAGACAGAGAGCAAGAAAGTATGATTCAGATAAAAGAGACCCAGAAACAGAGCATCCAAAATCAGGTAAGAAAAAACAAACGCAGCTTCTCCTGTGTGAACACTTCACCTACGGTTGCCAAGATATGTGGGGATTTTTTTTTCTGGCCAGCTACTATTTCTACAGATTCTGCTATAGATTTTCTGGCAGACGCCAGCTGAATGTCCTCTAATTCTTTCAAATTCAATTTGATTCTGACACTACCTACCTGGGGGCAGCATTGGACCCCAAGATGGCCTCTCACTTCCAATGCCAGTTGCAGGTGCAGGTTGCGTGTCCTGTGCATCTGACCAACAGGTTATAAGTTAGGATTCCCGTGACCCCCTCCTTGAATTTACTTAATCTTCTACAATAGCTCACAGAACTCAGGGAAATACTTAACATTTATCAGTTTACTATAAGGGACTTTAAAAGGGTACAGATGAACAGCTAGGTGGAAGGCATGCACAGAGCCAGGTACCAGAGAAAGGAAGAGCAGCATTCATGCCCTCTCTGGGGTACCAGCCTCCAGGAACCCCCATGTGCTCAGCTACTCAGAAGTCCCCCAAACCCAGGCCTTTGGGATTTTATGGAAGATTCTTTATATTGGCATCTTTGATTAAATCACTGGCCATAGTGATCAACTTACTTTTAGCCCCTCTTTCATCCCCAGAAATTGAAGAGATGGAGCTGAAAGTGCCAACCCTCTAGTCATGGCTTGATCTTTTCTGATGACCAGCCCCCATCCTCACGCTCTCTAGAGGCTGCCATCCATTATTAGCTCGTAAAAGACACCCTATTATTACAGTGATTCTGAGAGTTTTAGGAGTCCTGTGTCAGGAAACTAGGAGAAGACCAAATATATGTTTCACAATTTCACAGGGATAATCTCAAAAGTTTAACATCTGTGTGGTTGGTATCACAGAAAGAGAAATAGAGGTCTGTGCAAAAGAACTGTTTGAAATAATAATGGCCAACAATTTTCTGAAATTAATGACATACCTTAAACTACAGATCCAGGAAGTTCAGAGAGCACCAAGCAGGATAAATTACCAACCCCTTCCCCCCAACAAAAAGGATATCTAGGCATACCAAATTGAAGCTGAAGAAAACCAAAGACAAACAAACAAACAAAAAATCTTTTAAAAAGCCAGAGGGAAAAAATCATCTCACATACGGAGAAAAAATGTTAAATTACAGCAGATTACTCATCAGAAATAATGCAAGCAAGGACAGAAAAAGGAGTAAAATACTACCAACATTGAAAGATAAGAGGAACAAACTTAGAATTCTATACAAGCACAGTGTTCTCTAAAAGTGCAGGACAGTGAAGACTCTCTAAAAGACTGAATGGATTCATAGCCGGCAGATCTGCTGCACAAGATATTAAAATAAGTTCTTTAGGAAGAGGGAGAATGACATAGGTCAGAAATGGAATCTATGTAAGTGAAGGAAAAATGTTGGGGAAAGAATAAATAAAAACAAAATAAAGGTATCTATTTTTCTTTTTCTTAATTGATCTAAAAGATAATTTTTTGTCTAAAAAACCCAACTTACTGAGTGAGTATAGCACATGCACAAGTCGAATGACATCAGAAATGATCTTAGAGATGGAAGGGACATACCAGACTACTCTGAGGTACCTTTATGGCACAAGGTCTAGCCCAAGAATATGGGGAGGGGGTGGGGAAGGGGAGGGGAGAAGGGCGGTTGGGTGGTGGGAGGGTGACTGGAAAGATCACCTATATATCTGTCTAACAAGGGTACAAGTGAACTTTTCTAGAACTAGAATATAAATGTTTTGATACAATGAGTAAGCAAATGACATGAAATCTATGTTAACCAGCTTGATGAGAGTATTTCAAATTGTATATGAAAACAATACAATGTACCCCATGTTTGCATTAATGTATACAGCTATCAATTAATTTTAAAAAAAGGAATTAAAAAAAAAAAAAGAAAGATACCAGAGAAAGGGCTGGGAAGAGGGGTCAACGGGGCTTGTGTGGTGAAATGATGTCATTGTCCTCCCTGTCTGTATGGGGGATCTCTAAAAAGCGAATTCTTTTGGTGATGAATTTTCATCTTTGGCAATTCACAGGGAGAGCCCTGAAATATGTGAATACAATTTGAATAGTGGGAATTAAAAACGCAAAAACATGCTTGTAGAATTTATTCTTAATGACATTAACAACTACTATATGATTTTTTTTCTTTTAAATATGGGTCTGGAATATGAAACCATCCTTTGGTTTAAAATACTGAATTGATGATGTATTTTCATGCTGCAAATACCTAATCACCAACGCTAATGAAAACTGGCTTAAGGTCTAAAAAAACAGGACATAGTCTGGGCACAGTGGCTCACACCTATAACTCTGGCATTCAGGGGAGCTGAAGGGATCACTTGAAGCTAGGGATTTGAGACAAACCTGAACAATATCATCAGATCCTGCCCTTACAAAAAGTAGAGAAATTAGTCTGGCATGGTAGTGTGCACACATAGTCTCAACTATTTGGGAGGGTGAATCAGGCAGATGGCTTGTGCCTAGGAATTTGAGGTTTCAGTGAGCTATGATGATGCCATTGCCTGCTAGCCCAGGTGACAGAGCCAGACTCTGTCTCAAAAACAAACAAAAAAAGATATAAAAACATCTAATATGGCTGCAGCTTTTGTATCTGTATGTCATCCATACAATGCATTTTAAGAGAGTTAAGATGTTAAACAGTCTCATTATCTCTCACAGGAGGCCTGTCAGTATTCCTTTGAAACAGCTCTGGATTAGAAGCTAGCTGAGGGAAAAAAGAAAAGTTAAAGGATAATAATCATTAGTGAGTGAAAGGGAGCTATCAAGTGGAGTGCCAAAGAAGTCTGCCTGAGACCTCACATTCAACATCCTTCAGTCACCCAAAAGGTAAACATACCATCATTAATCTGCAAATGATACTAAACAAAATTCAATGCTAAGTCCAATAGAGGGCAATGTTTTCATAAAAGGGACTTTCAGTTGGGAAATGAGATCATAAAATTGCCAAGTCAGCTGTCATTTCAAAACACTCTGCCTTTGTTAGGATGTGTCTAACTACTTGCGATAGGTACAATAACTACAGCGTCTCCCCTTCCTGCTCCACCTTCTTTTACTTCTTTTTCTTGTTTATTATACAATGTTCATTATGGACCAAATTGAAAGCACACTTAATTATAAAGAACAAACATGAATAGTTGCCATTAACATTTTGTTTTGTACTTTCTAGATAATTTTAAGTATATAACACATTCACTACCTTTTTTTTTTTTTTTTTTTTGGTGAGGCAGGATCTCTCTCTGTAACCCAGGGGATGTGGCTTCCTCATAGCTCACTCCAACCTCAAACTCCTGTCCTCAAGTATTCCTCCTGTTGGGCCTCCTTAAGTGTTAGGAGTAACCACCATACCTGACCACTAACATGTTTGCAAATGAGTGAGTTTCTCAACCATAAATTTTTTTTTTTTGCAGTTTTTTTTTTTTGTTGGGTCAGGGCTGGGTTCAAACCCATCACCTCTGATATATGGGGCCCGCACCTTACTTCTTTGAGCCACAGGTACCGCCCTAACTGTAAATTTTTTAATAACAATCTCTCTTGCTATTGAGAAAAGCTTATGTATATTATCTTGTATCCTATTTATTCATGATGTAATGTATCAGAATTCTCTTCCTTTTAAAGGCTTAATAATCTTTCCTTGTATGTATATACTATATTTTGTATATACTATACTATACTATAGTATATACATATATTATGTATATACTATACGTACTTATATGTATATACTATATTTTGTTTACCCATTCATCATGGACAATTAGGTTGCCATCTTATAGCTATTTTGAATAATACTGCTATTAACATGGATATAATCCCTGCTTTCAGTTCTTTTCTTTCAATTCTATTCCTGAATCAGAATAAAATTGCTGAATTATTTTTGAAAATTATTTTTAATTTTTATGGAATCATCATGCTGTTGTCCAGAAAGGCTACACCATCTTATATTCTCACCAGCAGTTCATAAGGTTTCCAATTGCTCCACATATTTGCCAACCTTTCTTATTTTGTGTTTATTTGTTTAATTTTTTCCTGAAGACAATCTCCCTCTGTTGACAAGGCAAGAGTGCTCTGGCCTAGTTCAGCGAAACCTCAAACTCCTGGGTTCAAGTAATTCTCTTGCCTCAGCCTCCTGAATACCTGAGACTACAGGTGTCTGCCAGGATGTCTACTAATTTTCTTCGATTTTTAATAGAGTCAGGATCTCAATTTGCTCAGTCTGGTCTTAAACTCATGAGAACAGGGACCTTCCTGCCTCAGCCTCCCAGAGAATTAGGATTACAGGCCTGACCCACCGTACCCAGACTGTTATTTTGTGTTTTTGATAATAGTTATCCTGATGGTTATGAAGTTTATTTCACTTATTTTTGACAACATTTTAAAATTAAGTTTTAAAAATCATAGTTAGGAGTGGGTGGCACCTGTGGCTCAAAGGAGTGGGGCACCAGCCCCATATGCCGGACGTGGCAGGTTCAAACCCAGCCCTGGCCAAAACTGCAAAGAAAAAAAAAATCATAGTTAAGAGAGAATATATTAGTTGTTTATTTATTTCATTTCTGGGAAGTATAACTGTTATTAATAAAATAATGATTGATAGATTACTTTTATAAAATGAAGATCTTGATTTCCTTGAAAATAGATTTTTCTACAAATATTTTGTAGAAATTTTTCCTACAAATACATAATGGAAGTCTTTCTAATATATGATACTATCTGTGGTCATTCTGTTCTTAGGGATGAAACAGCAAGGGGGCAGTGTGAAACACAATCTCTTACATTAAGTTATTTTCAAATAAATAACCTATGAGGCTCAGAGAGAAAAATAGCTTCACATGTCAAGAGGTAGCAAGGAAGAGACACCCTGACCTAAAACCTCATGGGTTTTTTATTGTGTTCTTAATCGTGTTAACTTTTCAAATAAACATGAAATTATCAAGATGATCTGGGTTAGGGTAGGAACTTTGGCCATACTCATGACATATTTTGTGTCAACATCAAACCTTGGGGAAACAAAGTATAGGGAGGTGGATAAGAGGACTATGCTAAAATTGACCTTAAAAAAGGACATACATTAACCTGGAGGGGGTGGATAAATGTCAACTTCTTTCTTTCTTTACTTCTTTTTTATTTTTTGAGACAGAGTCTCAAGTTATCGTCCTTGGTAGAGTGCTGTGGTGTCACAGCTCACAGCAACCTCTAATTCTTAGGCTTAAGCAATTCTCTTGCCTCAGCTTCCCAAGTAGCTGGGACTACAGGCACCACAATGCCGGGCTATTTTTGTTGTTGCTGCAGTAGTCATTGTTGTTTAGTAGGCCTGGGCTGGGTTCAAACCAGCCTCAGTATATGTGGCGAGTGCCCCACCCACTGAACTACAGCTGTCTCCATGTCAACTGCTTTCTAATCTAAATTACTAATCTATTCTAACATGCTCAAACAGGTGTTTTCTAATCTGACTTATCAAACTGTTTCATACTGTTCAAGCATTCTGTCCTTTATTGCCATCTTTAGCTTTAAAGGGATGGAAGGAAACAGGCTCTTGCCTTTTTGTGTTCCTTAACAAATACTTGACTATTTTTATTTAGTTTTAATTCTGCTAGCTTTAACCTCCAACTGTCTATTGAAACATTATATTGATTTAAAAGAGTAGCTTGCCTTTTGTATAAATAAAAAAGGAATTTACAGATGATAAGGAAGTGCAAATGTGACATATGTCAACTTGCCATGGCTTTAATACTGATGTGGCATTCTCTAGTTTTTAGTTGTCAAAAATATTATAGATGTTTCTGTGAGCATAAAGATTCTGAAAATTTGTGACTAAATTTTTCATGACTTTAGAACAAACAATTCATAGGAAATTTTAGGTATAGGAAGAGTCTGTTGGTTTTCATGTATGTTTTACCTATTGCTAGCCAGAGGCAAAAAAAAAAAAAAAAAGTAAAAGAAGTAAATGGTAACTCTAGAATTAGAGCAATAATAGAGTAATGAAATTTACCATTTTGATTCTATTATTTATAACATAATCACAGCCAAATTTCAATTGCTTAACTGTTCTTTTCTTTCAAGGGCTCTTCATAATAATCATATATGTCAGTGCAGGTATTCATTACATGTCATGAACAAAGAAATTGTTAGGTTGGCCAAACTAACTCCTTCTTGAAAAGCCATTCTGTGAGACTCTGTTATAGGTGGCCGTAACTCAGATAAGAGACATACTGCAGGCTCATCCTTGCACTGGCCTAATTACAGACCAGTCTAATTACAGACCCATCTGAGAGAAATATGCTAACACTCTGATAAGAAGATTCTGCCAGGAGAGTCCTGTTAATGAGATAATATTGTACATTCTGAGGAGAACAACAGGTTGGTTGTTGGTCCTTGATAGAAGCCAGTTCCCCCTCAGCCAGCTATCTAAGACTGGTCTCCCTCCCTAACCCTCATGCTAACATCCATCAGCTCTTAGCCCACTTACCCCAAGTATCAAATAAACAATGTCACCTCTGTTACAGTTTGGTCTTGAGTATTCTAATCCTCTCTTTCTTTTAGTTTTTACATATCAGGTATAAAGACAAACCATTCTACTTGCTAAGTAACCAACCTAATAGTGATTTTTACCTACTATACATATTATTTCAAATTATTTCAATTCTTAGGCCTGGTTAGCCAGGCATAACATCATTATATAATCCCACACATGAAACCTATTATCTGTTTCAGCAGTTGTGAGACATTTTAGCAGACATCTGTAATTGCTGACAGTATAGTATAAAAGAAAAGAAAAATTATCAAACTGATTAAACAGAATGTTGGTCAATGAACATATCAATAAAGTATCTAATTTTGGGTGGCACCTGTGGCTCTGTGAGTAGGGCACCCACCCCATATATCAAGGGTGGTGGGTTCGAACCTGGCCCCAGAAAAATGGCAACAACAAAAAAAATAGCCAGGTGTTGTGGCAGGCACCTGTAGTCCCAGCTACTCCAGAAGCTGAGGCAAGAGAAATGCCTAAGCTCAGGAGTTGGAGGTTGCTGTGAGCTGTGACGCCATGGCACTCTACCGAGGGTGATAAAGTAAGACTCTGTCTCTAAAAAAAAAATAAATAAATAAATTTTAAAAAAGTATCTAATTTTTCAGTTGTAGCCCACAATTAAGGAGCCTTCAAAGGGTCTTGCCTTTTACTCCTTATCTAAAAATTGGTATTTTACTTGATTCACCTGATTTACTAATATTTAGTCTAAGCTTTCAAATTAGAGTAAAGCAAGAGACTTCTAGTTTTGTCTACAATAAAACCAGCATATGTAGAGCATGTGGGATTTGTGAATAATGCATTTGGCTGGACCAACAGCCTCAATGCCAGACTAATTGTTCCAAATAGTGGTTGTTCCTTAATGAAGATTCCACAGTGCAATTGTTGTAGAAAAATAATGATTACTTTAGGACAGATGGCAAAGTGGCAAGATGGGAAAATTGTCCATATAATTTCTATCTATAAATCTTGAGCTTCATGAAGGATAGAGTTTTAATAAATACTCCAGGAGAATTATTTATAATAGTTCTTAATCACTCACTTTTTCTCAGTTCTGTATTCTCTTTTCCTTAAATAACAGAGTCTTTGTCTGCAGGGATGAGAAAATGAATGACAATGTCAATTTAATTTAACTAAATATTTTGAATAATGCCAAAGTGTTGTTATATTTGTACCTGTGTATATGTGCTAAATTCTGAAAGGTAAGATTAAAAAAAAAAAAAAGAAAGTCTAAATAAATACATTTTAAAAATTAACTAATGAATGATTGAATCATCTGAACTTTTTATATTTAATATGAATAGCCTTCTTTTTTCTTTTATTTTTTTTCTGTAGCTAAAGACCTGTGTTCAAATACCATTTATGCATCTACTTCGGGACATGCCTCTCTGGGACTATGAGTATACAGACACATATCTTAATTATTTGGGCCAGACTCAGTGGTTCACACCTACAATCCTAGCATTTGGGGAGTCAGAGGTAGATGGATTGCCTGAGCACAGAAGTTAAGAACAGCTTGAGTTAGAGTGAGACCCCATCTCTAAAAATAACTGGGCATTATGGTAGGCACCTGTAGTTCCAGCAACTTGGGAGGCTGAGATAAGAGGATTGCTTGAGCCTATGAGTTTGAGGTTACTGTGAGCTATGATTCCATGTCACTTTTATCAAAAGCAACAAAGTGAGACTCTGTCTCAGAAAAACCCAAAAAATAAAAAGAAAATATTTGATAAATCACATAAAAAAACCCAAAATTTTTGTTGTGGCAGACACCTGTAGTCCCAGCTGCTTGGGAGGCTAAGACAAGAGAATCACTTGAGGCCAAGAGTTTGAGGTTGCTATGAGGTATGACACCAAGGTCACTCTACCAAGGGCAACAAAGAGAAACTCTGTCTTTAAAAAAAAAAAAAATTAACTGAGTCATTTTTATTCTTAAACCAATAATTTTCTATTTGGCTATAATATCTATTCTAATAGAATATATATTATTGAAACTTTTCTTCATCTATCTTTTAAAACCCATCTAACCAAGCATGAGGAATATTAAAATTCGATGTATTTAAATTAATATCAGGGATTTTTAAACTGAGCTCAGTAAAGTTACTAAAATATTGTATAAAACTTTGTGAATGTAAGTTCGTATATACTTTTTTTTTAATAAGTGCCTTTATCATTCATCTAATTGCCAAAAGAGAGGTCTGTAATTCAAATGAAGTAAGGGCTACCAAAAATACATATGATATTATCATACACATGGTTTTCAAAAGATTTTGCCTGAATGTTTTAAGGTTCTTTTTACCATATAGTTTTAGAGTAGTCAGATACCAATCAGTGCACACATTATCTCATTGGTGCAGCCCCTGTTGGGATTGCTAGATCAGCTCAGCTGTTTTGATTAACAACCATCACTGTTTGGCTACTGACAGTATTGATATTTCACAGCCAACATTGTTGTCTATAGACCTCTTTGTTCAGCATGAATGATAAGCTATTATAACATATTTCTAGCATTTATTCATTCATTTATTAATTTTTGAACACATTTTCAGCACCACTAAATACTATACAAAAGTGCTCCATGGATTATTTAAATGAAGATAAGATCTAGTCCTAAAAAGGGAATCAGAGATCATGTCTTCAAAAATGTATGTGCCAGGCTAAGGATTTGTGAATTTATATGTTGAAAATGCGAAAGTATTGGAGGGTTTTTAGCTGGGGAATGACACATTGAATTTGCATTTTTCATGGATCACTCAGGCAGTAAGATGAAGGATGAATTTGCAGGGGATAAGATCTGAGGCAAAAGTGTGAGAGTTAAAGAAAATCCACTTTTGCCAAGTGAGAGGCTGGAATCTAAAATAGTGAACTGATTTTAGAAATATTTCTCATATTTATGTCATATGAGAAAAACTCATATGACACAAATCTATTTAGCCATAATTGAGATAGAGAAGATATAAGATAAAACAACTTTGGAAGAAAAGCTAAAATTTCCATTTAAAGTTTTTGTTTGTTTTGTTTTTTATCTTTTACCCAGATGGAGCAGTACAGCAGACATCTGAAGATGCAAATTTTAAGTTTGGGAAATATGTTTAGGATTAAAAAAGGTTTGAAAATGATCATTTGTGTGGTAGGTAGATCATAAAAATGAGTGAGATAGTGTGAATAATCAGAGTGAGGAGAGTAATAGGACAGGACTTGAGCCTTGAATTGTACAGGTGCTGACACTTGCAAAAGTGGCCACAGGAAGAGGTGCTCTTGAAAGACACAGAAAAGCAATAGTCAGAAAAGTTAGGAGCAATCAGACAATATTCTGTCAGGAAGGAAAGGAAATAGAGAGTTTAAAGTAGGAGGGAAGCTTAAACATTGTTGACTGATGCAAAGATGTTGAGTAGGCATGAACAGAAAAACACCCACTTTTTAATTTGGCAATTTATACATTGTTTATTTTTATTGATAAGTCTATCTCTACACATTTATTGGTCTTTCACAGACAATGATAGATTACACTAAAAAGCTATTTGAGTATTATATTGATGTCACACTCTATTTTGTGTGAAGAGGCAAATCAGAATGCATGTTGATATGATGTTATATATTTTATATATCTTAGATTGTACAGAGGGTGGCAGAAAAAAAGCATACACGTTTGAAGGAAGGAAAAAATATATTAAACCCTAATACTCAATATATACCAATAACAAAAGATGGTACACTTGATTGTTGCCAGAAGACTGAGAAACGATTCAAAAAACAAAGAATATAAGTCACATTTAAGCACCTCTTGTAACTTCCGAAGTCAAACATGACTTAAGTACTACAATTTTAATATAGTTTTTTCCTTTCTTGAAATGTGTATACATTTTTGGGGGACCCTCTGACTTTACTCTGATAGTTCAATGGATAAAATAGGTGTCACGAACTCATTCAGTGAGAGATTTTACATAACAATATGTTATCATTTTCCATGGATATGCTTCATCAGAGTGAAGCAGAAGAGAGCAGATTTTGTTTATCAGCATAAGGTGTACAAAGGGATAAATTTTCAACCAGGAAGTATAATTTTAGAGGAGACAGCTGCTTTGGTCAAAGCAAATTCATGAGGATGACCTGTTAGTGACCAACTCTCCCAGCAAAGGGGCAATAAATATTCTTTGAAGAAATGAGTGAATAAGTGAAGCAGTGTTGATAAATGTTCTGAAGTGAATGACCATTGTCTTAACGTATAAAATAAAATAACAAAAACAGTTTTTAAAGAACAATCAAATCACAACTCTCAGGATTTTCTTTTTTCTTCTCTATGCAAAGCCTCTGACTGTATTTTACAGGTTACATGAAAAGAAAGACAATAAATAAAAAGCACCTGTCGGACTGTATACTGGATCTAAGTGTAAACAGGAAACTCATCCTAATTAGCTGTGGGGTCCTTAACTACTAGGAAAAGTTCTTTTATTGAACTGGAGGGCTTCATGAAACAGTACAAGCTTCATCCTTTTCATCCTTTGTTTTCTATAGTGAACCAGGACAAGTCTGCAGTTGCAAGTAGGTGACTCTTGGAAAGCTAGCTCTAATCTGGACTCATGATGACAAGAATGATGTTTCATTTTCAAAAAAAAAAAAAAGGCTTGGCGCCCGTAGCATAGTGATTACTGGTTATTGGCACCAGCCACATACACCAAGGCTGGAGGGTTCAAATCCAACCTGGGCCAGTTGAACAACAATAACAAGTGCAACAAAAAATAGCTGGGCATTGTAGCAGGCACCTGTGGCCCCAGCTACTTGGGAGGCTGAGGCAAGAGAATTGCTTGAACCCAAGAGTTGGAAGTTGTTGTGAGCTGTGGTGCTATAGCACATGAGGGCGACAGAGACTCTGTCTCAACAACAAAACAATGTTTCATTCTCCTACTAAAGCTTTTTGTTTCCATAGCTGAAAACATATTGCTGACTCTAGGATGAAATATCTCCTTTTGATCTATTGAAAAATGCTCAAATGAAACTGAGTATATGTTTTCAATCAGAATTAAATCTAGTGTTATAATTTGCACACTATGTTAGAGGTTCCTTTTAACTGGAATTAATGCACTAGGAAAGCTGCTGCGGCTGGGGCTGTGAAGGAGCTTCTGAGAGGCTGTAGATGTGGGTGCTCGTAGTGAGAGCCAGCCTGGCCCACTTCTACCATAGGGAATATTTGTGAGCAGAAGTTAACTGCTTGGTGGGAAAATTTCCTGAAAAGCCTGATCTCCACTCTGTGATAGTTTCCTACTGTGGGCTCTCCACACTCAGGCTGCTTAAGAAGCACCTGGAAAGATTGTTAAAAATGCAGATTTTCAGCTTCACATGCAGATAATTGGCTTGGTTGCCTTAACAGGCACCTGGGATAATTCTGGTAGAGGTTTCCAGAACACTGGCCAGGAGGATAGTTCCTGTTCCTCCGGTCTGCACTTGTCAAAACTCTCCAGCCCGACGATCATCCTGTTTCCCTCCCGGCCAACTTTGTAGTTCTGGGAGTGCTGAGCTGGACACGGAGGCTGCTTTGTGTCTTTCTTTCTTCATACTTTCCCCTCTGCTTTAGCTGCCCTTATGTGTCTTCCTTGTGTGTGAGTTTAATTTTCAAGGTTCCTTATAAATGTCAACTATCCTTTAAAATCCTGCCTCCCTGTGTGCGCCTGTGCTACACTGCACAGCGGAACAGGCAAATAGACAACCTGCGGACTGACCCTCTGCTTCCCACGTGCAGCCGCACTCACCAGTTACGAAGTTGCTGACTCCATTTCAAATTTCATCTAAACTGTGCTCCAGAAACTAATGCCAACCTATAGGGCAGTGGTTCTCAACCGGTGGGTGGTGGCCCACGGGAACTGTATCCAAGGGCCACGGCATTAGGAAGGTTGAGAACCACTGCTATAGAGTTTGGCAGATGAAATGAAATGTACTGGCCATTCCGGTGTTTAGTTATTATAATATTCTGATTACTATTGTTAGATCACCCTATAGTGTTCGGTGGCCTTCACTTGTTTACATATATGCCTCCTACCAGGCAGCGATAGGGATCATATTTTATGAACCATTAGTTCCTATCCTAGAGCTTGGCACAACATAGATTCATGAAAAAACTTTGAATAATGGGTTCATAGCTGAATCATACTGCTTTCTTGCAGAAGATAATATATATTTTCTACATTCACCTACACTTTAGAAACAGCTTCTGCTCCTTTATGCCTGAGATTATAACTTCACTAAATTAATGTCTTCGTAGTCATTCAATTGAATGCAAAAACTAGATGCGAATTAATCTGTCTGAGAAATATTTCTGTTGTACCATTTGTATGTCATGAAGATTTCTAAACCAGAATATATAACAATAAACCTCTTCTTACTGGTGATTAGAGTAAAGAATTGAAGACCGCTAAACCTATGATCAATAGGAATTAACCGGAAGATGAGAAATCTAAAGCAAAGGGCTGCTCTGTCTAAATTCCCGCTTATCTTTGGGAATGTCATTTCATCATCATTACAGCAACAGCAATAGTGAATATCCTCTGAGCCTCTGACTTTTAATATGTAAGGGTTTCACTCACTGACCTGCCCTTCGAGAGCTTTAATAATGCTTAGTTTTCTTAATGGAATGAGATAAGATTGTGTGGGAATAAAAGTGGCATAATCAGAAAAATGGAAGTAGGAAGGACATGTGTCCAGTGCACAGTAGATGCAGTTAATAAAGGAGAGGCATTAAATTTCCAAGGCCTTGGTATTAACAAGAATAGTGTCATTTATAACATTTGGATTTATATAGCAAGTATCCTCCAGAGAGCTCAAAATAAAATAGATACGCTGAAAACAATTGTTTCTTTTTATGCATTGATGCTCCACATAAATAATGAATGTTGGTTAGGAAAAATATATAACCAGTAGCTCCTTGGGCTCATGAAATTCTGTCCAGGCATCAGGTAAATGTTTAGTGAGGAGAATTAGCTGGCAATGCATGTTCAGCATATTAGCTGGCATGCAGATTAGTGAAGTGTAGATTTTTTGAAAGTAATGCTGCAGTTTTCCCTAAAACATCACGGGATTAATTATTCAAAACAAACATGAAAAGACCCCTTGGGGTCTGCTCTTGATTGTCACCCCTATTTGTTCTCACACCTTGTTTACCTTCTTTCTAACACCAGACACCACTCATTCTATCAGTTTAACAAATGCTCTTAGCTGAATATTCAGGTTTAGATTTTGCCTCGCGGAAAATACAATAGTGAGAGATTGGCATGTTTCAAAATGCTCTTCCTTTTTCTATTCTAAAAATTATCCCAGAGTGAGTTGTAATCACTAAGAATGATGATTTGGTTTCCTCAGAGCGATAGCATGGAGTAAGAATAAGTCTAAGGAGCTGGAGAAAAACGCAAGGTAAGGTAAGAATAGTGTGATTTGCTGCAACACTGGTTGAAATAGCAAATGATTATCAGGAATAATCTGAATCAATAATGGACTGTTTAATGAATTATGGCTCATCCATATTACGGCTGAAGATGTAGTCATAAAAAAAGAATGAAGCATTTTTTCTAAGCTGATATTGATAATTAGTAAATTAAAAACAAAACAAAACAAGGTGTAGTAATGGAATTGTGGGACCAAATGGGAGGTCTAATTTGAGTTCTTTGAGGATTCTCCGTACTTCTTTCCAACTAGGCATCTACCCAGAAGAAAAAAAAATTAATTTATCATAAGGACATTTGCACTAGACTGTTTATTGCAGCTCAATTTACAATCACCAAGATGCAGAAACAATCTAAATGCCCACCAACCCAGGAGTGGATTAACAAACTGCGGTATATGTAACAAACCATAGAATACTATACAGCC
>CAUYQV010102097.1:0-22453 GCA_963574575.1 Galagoides demidoff
TTTTTTTTTTTTTTTTTTAATAGAGGCAGAATCTTGCTCTATCACCCAGGCTGGAGTGACAGTGGCACGGGCATAGTAGCCTCACACTCCTAGGCTCAAAGGATCCCCCTGGCTCACCCTCCTGAATAACTAGGGCCACAGGTATGAGCCACCATGCCTGGCTAATTTTTTTATTTTTTAACTAGAGACTGGGTCCCACTATGTTGCCTGGGCTGGTCTTAAACTCCTGGCCTCAAGAGATCCTTCCGCCTTGGCCTCCTAAAGTCCTGGGATTACAGGAGTAAGCCACTATGCCCAGCCACCAACTGGCTATTTTTATAAGCGAGAAAAATGCAGCACAAAGAGCTAAAGTAACTTGCCCAGGTCCAACTTCCTAAGTCCAAGGTTGGCTTCACAGGAAAACATCTGGAAGTAAGAACAGATGCCTCAAGCCAGGTGCAGTGGCTCATACCTGTAATCCTAGCACTCTAAGAGGCTGAGACCTGAGGATTGCTTGAGGTCAGAAGTTTGAGACCAGCCTAAAGAAGAGTGAGACCCTGTCTCTACAAAAAATAGAAAACTCAGCTGGGCATGGTGGTACACACCTGTAGTCTCAGCTACCCAGGAAGCTGAGGCAGGAGGATCACTTGAGCCAAGGAGTTTGGGGTGGCTGTGAGCTATGATGAGGGCAGGGTCAACCTCAACCCCTAGGGCAGCAGGCAGCAAGCTAACTCTTTAAACAAGACCTCTCAACAGTGAAAGAACCTGCATAGGGGTCCCCTGGAGGAAAGAGTGATAAGCAAATATCAATAACTGGACTAAGAAGGGCCCTGTGCTGCCACAGAACTCAGCCCACACCCCAATCACTGTCACCTGCGTGCCCATTTCCTATTCACCCCTGATTGTTAGTACCTGTAGGGCAGGGAGTAGCTGTCATCCATCTCTGCATCACCACTATTACACAGCAGGTTTTCATGAACTTCTGTATTGCAAGAATGAATGTTATTACCACACTCTGCACAGAATGCCTTCCCAAAGGCTGGCCCACCTAGCACATTTCCCCCTCATCCTAGCCTCAGATGTCACCTCCTCCCACCAGACAAAACCAGGTATTCCCTCCTACTTCTCCCAGAGGACCCTATATACCTGTTAGCACTTTTCACAAGGTTTTCTAATCATCCTGTTTACCTACCAGAGGACTCCTTGAGGGCAATGATTTTTGTCTGTGAAATCTCAGCACCAAGCCCAGCTTGGCATATAGAATTTGGTCAACAAATGTTTAGAAGATGTTCAAATCAATGGAAGGAAGGGAGGCAAAAAGGGAGAAACTAATCTTAAATACCTCACTATAGACTCAAAAGCCTACAACTGTGTAGATGCATTTCACTAAGGAAAAAAAAAATTCCTATTATTTCCTCTACTCATATTTGAAAAGTCAAGTCACCTTCTCTCCAGAGCCACCACAATCAGAGAGAAGTGTGGCTTGTTGGCTGCTCTTAGAAAGGGACTCACCTCTCAATGTCCCCACCACACATACCTGTGGTCTACCCTCAATACACATCTTCAACTGCCCCCCTCCCAGCTTGCCTAGAGCCTCCCAAACCCACAGCAGCCATGGCAAGTCCATAATGAAGTGTTGATGGTCCAACCTTTTCTTCCCTACCACAAATTGGAAGAATAAGAGTTATCTTGGGCCACACATTAGATATACAAAAACTAATTAATAATATCTGATGAACAAAACAAATGGTCTGTGCATACTCTTCTAGACACCAACACCACACATAAACAAAACCGTCCCCCAAAAAGCGCCCATAGCACAGTGGTTACAGCGCCGGCCACATGCACTGAGGCTGGTGGGTTCAAACACAGCCTGGGCCAGCTAAACAACAATGACAACTGCAAAAATAGCTGCGTGTTGTGGTGGACACCTGTAGTCCCAGCTACTTGGGAGACTGAGGCAAGAGAATCACTTAAGCCCAAGAGTTGGAAGTTGCTGTGAGCTGTGACACCAAGGCACTCTACCAAGGGTGACACAGTAAGATCTGTCTAAAAAAAAAAAAAAATTTGCATGCAGCCCACGGGCTGCAGGTTGGACACCCCTCTTCTATACCCACTGTATTAAGCAAGCATGGGGCACTTATCTCTGCACACCTTGTACTTGTTACTTCTCCTCGGGCATCTGTGGAGGAAGGAGGCCCCAAGGCATAGGCCAGGGAATGTGCCAAGGGAGGAAGTCCAAATGTGCAGAGCTACAGAGGGCTTTTTAGGCTAAGTTGCTTTCCCCTTGAGAGGCAAGGCAGCTGCCCTCCACCAGCTTTGCCATGTCCCTGCACTCTGGCAACTAAGAGCTCACAGCTAGGTAGAGCTGCCTGAAGCTTCCGACTTGGAAGTGCCAAGTCTGTGGCTTACACCCTGACACCCCCTCACCTTTTCCAAGCCTTGTGCAGCTGGCAATGCTTGCTCCACCCTTCTCTCTCTGCTCCCTCTGCTCACCCAGCTGCCAGCCGAGCCCTATTTTACATGTATGGAAACTGTCCTGAAAGGCTAAGTGACTTTGAGGTCACATATCTCAAAAGCAGCAAAATACAGAACTCACAGAAGGTGTGCAGACTCTCCGCCAAGCACTCCTCACTGCTACCACACTGGCCACTTACCAGCCCTCTCCTGGCCCCAGCATGGTTTTCTCACTCTCTCAATCAGCGCCTTCCATTTTCAATGCAATATGCAATAACCCCTTAAGCTTTTTGAGAGTTTTTCCTACTTGCATTTTAGCTACTATATAATAACCAGATTTCCTGATTCTTTCTTGTGTTTATTATGCTCAGGATATGTTTTCCTAATGCCCTGAAAATTATTCCCATAGGAAACATTCAGCTCCCTTGGAACTCTTTGGACATAAAACCTCTTTCCCTGAGAACCTTCCTTCAGGGGCATAACAAGGCTGGCCGCAGCTGATAAGCCACAGAGAGGCCCAGAGAAGAGGCAATGACTTTAAGCCGGGCAGTTGACCATCCTGGCTCTGCCACAGATGAGCCATGTGAGCCAACACAGCCAACTTCACCTTCCTGGCCTCAGTTTCCCCTTCAACAAATTACAGAAGAGGTCATTGCCAGGATTTAAGATAATGTATGCACGGATGCACAATACCTAGCATGGGAGCTGACATGGGCAAGTCCCCCCAAAATAGGAGCATAGCTAACTCAGAGATGGGGGCAAGCACAATACAGACATTTTCCTCATGCCCTAAGAATCCTCAGGAAGCATTTAGGCAAAGATGCCATGAATGACTTCAGTCACAGAGGAAAAATCAGGAATGAAGGGGCTGCTCTGACACCTTAGAAAGGCAGAAGAGGATGATTCTCTCACGGGGCTGAAAAGGCCTCTCAGCTCTCTCACTACCAACCCCCATAGCCTACGCCCTGGCCATGTTATCTAAGACAAGTCACTGAACCTCACTGAGCCTCATTTCCTCATCTGCACAACAGAGATAACCTTACCAGCAACCTCCAACTGTCCAGGATGACGTAAGGCAGTGTTTCTCTGAGTGTGATCTGCAAGCCCCTTGGGTACTGGGCCCTGGTGGGAGCCTTCCAGCCTCTGGCTCCTGCTCCTTCCTTCCTGACAAAGCATTCCTTCCACTCAGGTACCCACCCCTCCTCCAGATGGCTTGGCAAGTGTGATACCCCTCCAGGCAACAGTGACTGGCTCAGGGAAGACATGTGACCCAACTCCAGCCAACAAGGTTGATGGGATGGGTGTTCTGGAAGCTTGCTCACTCTAGAGAATGTGACCCAGAGTCAAGTCCTTCCTATTCCCCTGGATGTTGTATTGAACTGAGATGCTCAGAAATGCTACAACCATCTTTTTCTTGGCCTGAAAATGAAGTTAACACCAAGCATGGCCGAGATGGGAAGAACCTGGGTCTTGCGGACATCACTGAGCCACTGAAACCATCAACCCAAAAGCCCCCTACACAGAATCACCCCACTGCACAACTCCAGTTCACGTCCCAGTCCACACGAAACCCTTCCCATTTGAGAGACCATGAATTTCTTCATTGTTCACCAATCTTAATTGAAGTTGGTTACTTGTAGCTGAAAATATCTAGCTATAACCTGTACAACCTAGGGAACATGTTAAAAATACAGATTTTTAGGTCCTACCAGGGAGTAATAAGCATTTTTAACAAGTACCCCCCAAGAATTCTTATGTCCCCCAAGTTTAAGAAGCACTGATTTAATGGGATATAGAGATGGCTTGTGTGGCACAGGGAACATCAACAGTTCAGTATGGACTTGCCAGAGAAACACCATTCTACTTCCTGTGAAAACTACCGCAGAAGGAAGAACAGATTAGGGCAACAGAGAGGGGAGCGTGAGTTGCCAAACAAATCTCACCTCTTCCTCAAAAAGGGTGCTCTGGGCAGTTTTAGGAATTGTTTGTTAACATTAAGCCAAAACCTTCTTCCATGACAAGCTAACACTGTGGTTGCCGTTGCAGCTGCACAGCTGGAATCACGAACTGGGCGCTCTGTCAACCACAGTGCAGAGGCTCAAGGACACAGGACCGACCATCACCACTTTCCCAGTGGCCCTTTCAACTTTATTAAAATGTCGTTTTCCTGGCCTGGCTATTTCTTATCCTGGACTGATCACCCCCTGTGGCACCAGGAAACTACAAAGGAAGCTGGATTTATTAGAAGAAGATAAAAGGAGAGGCTGGCTGAGCCACCGGGCCAAGTATTGAAATCATTGTTTTTGAAATGTCAGATGTGCATGGATCCTGAGGGGTCACAGCCACCCCCTCTTTTCAAGGAGAAACCATGACCATAGGAGAGGTGGGACTTGAGGCCCCCATTTGTGCAGCTCTTTCCTTTTAGCACCAGTCAGGGTCATAGCAGCTTCCTACCACAGCAGTGCTGTGGGCTAATGGGAACAGAGACACATGGAGTAGATAAAAGGAGACAGAAAGGAGGCATAGGCACCATTTAGAGGAGCCCCTACAAGATACCAGTTGCCAACACAAACCATGAAGGCCAACGGCAGCAAAGAACACATCTCATCTGTTTCTTTTAATGTTAAGATCCTTCAAGCTAGGTCTATTTAATTAATTTAGGCTTTTATGCCCCACTCAATGAGTATCTGAGGCTCAGTGCCTGTAGCTCAGTGGTTAGGGCACTGGCCACACGTACTGGGACTCGTAGGTTAGAACCTGGCAACAATGACAACAACAACAACAAAAATAGCCGGGTGTTGTGGTGGGCACCTGTAGTCCCAGCTACTTAAGAGGCTGAGGCAAGAGAATCGTTTAAGCCCAAGAGTTGGAGGTTGCTGTGAGCTGTGACACCACGGCATTCTACTGAGGGTGACATAGTGAGTCTCTGCCTCAAAAAAAAAAAAAAAGTATCTGAGTGACTATTAAGTAAAGAACACTACACCAAGGGTTGTAGTGACAGGGGAGGGGGCTAAACTCTAACACTGAGGAAAAGGTAAATCAACAGAGTAGAAAGTGGAAAGGAAGCCTCATGAGGGGGAGTGCCTTCTTTAAAAGGCCACCCCAAGGTTTCCAAGTTCACAATGATCAGGCATCCTCTGCTCTCTTCTCCCTCAGCACCAGGGACACAGCTGTCACTGCAGCTACCAGGGTAGCTACTGCTGTGTATTTGCCTATTCTCTCATCTTCCTTCCTTCTCTGTCTCCTAAGGCAAGGGGCTCATCATCTTGCTCATCCTCACATACAGATCTTGGCACAAGGAGGCACTCAGGGAGCATGGCTGATGAAAGGGAGGGATGGAGAATGGATGGAGAGATGGATGGCTGACAGATGGCTGGATACGCCAAGGAATTCTAACCAGCAAATCAGGAAAGACTTCATGAACAACTGAGGCAGGTGAGCTAGGCCTTGAAGGATTTAGATAAGTGGAGATGAACAGAGGGCTCACTTCATCCAAATTGCTTAGTGCCATGTTAGGCATAAAGCTGGTGCTTAATAAATGCTTCCTGGACAGGTTTACTGCTGAAGCAGCTTCCCCTAAGTGAAGGAAGCTGGCTTCATTTCCCACAGCCTTTTGCTTCTCCCTAGGTAAACAGGAGCTACCCCTAAATAGCAATTAAATCCATAAACCAACTGCCTACCAGTCTCTACAAACACAACTCTCCACGGAGAGTTTAGTAGAATGAGGACACTCCACACTGATGTGGAGAGCTTTCCAGGACATACTGTTTTGTGGCAAAACCAATGTATGTCATATACACATACCCATATAGAAATCTTAGGAAGATACACAAGAAACTAATAAAAGTGATTACCTATCTATTAGATAATGTATAATTTATCTCCTATCTCCTAAACTGGGAAACTTTTGAGAACAAAATAAAGTGTTATTGACCATTCACTGGAGCTGACCTGAATAACCGGATTGTGTTCACACACACCCCCCCCCCAGTGGGGGCAGGGCGGGGAGTGGGGTGGACACAGGAGGAAAGAGAACAAGAAAAATTTTTTACCGTACACATTTTCATAGTGTCTTGATTTCCAAATCATGTGTATGTAGCAACTATTTTAAAATTTAGTAGTCTTTAAATTAGTAAAAGAAGAAAAAAGGTGAACGAACTTAGCCTTCCACCTCTCTTAGACAAGAACGCTCATTTGAGGGCACCACTGAATAGCTCCCCTGAAGAGAATCCCTAGATATAAAATGAAGTCACCACTCACCACATAGCCCTTTTGCAGCGCACAAGAAAACAGCCTGGAGAGGAGAGAGAGTACATGGCCTAAAAAGGCTGAGACTCTGCGCGGGGCCAGCTGAGATGGGGACATCGGGGGGAACATAAACAGTGTGAGACAGACAGAAAGCAGCTCAGGTTTTACACAATCATGGCAACAAAGTGAGATTGATTCGGGACTGAATTAAGCTCTTTATATTGTTTCTACTTAAAAAGGAAATGTATTGACTACAGTCCTCCTCACAGATTTATCTTTCCTGACATCAAGCACATTCATAACCTATTTTGAATTCCAAGGAACAATGCCGGGGTTTAGGAAAGTGAATACCAGCCCGTTCACCAGCCCGTTTTAGAGGCTGGGCAGAAGCTTCTCTGACTTTTAATTGCTCAGGAAATGGGCACAATGTAGATTTTTTTTTTCTTATCAGTCATAACCTCAAGTTAGAAAAATGCTTGTCCAGGATGCCTGAACTTTAGAATGGCACTATCTTTGGAAGAGCCACTTTGGAGCCTTTTCAGAGACCACGGGTGGTGTCACTTCATCCTTTAGTCTCTTTCGTAACTGTCTCTTTTCAGAAGTCTCTGACTCCTCAGGCTCATGTCTGAATTGCCTAGGCTAGAGGACATCTCATCTGCCTCTAGGGTCTGCCAAGCAGTATGAGAACTGGCCTTCCTAAGGCCAGCTTGACCATGTCCCACTGTGAAACTCAGGGGCTCCACACAGCCTTAAGGACTACAATTTATCATCCAAACATGAGTACTTAAGAGAAAAGACACTAGTAATAATCACACTGGGACAACAGACAGAACCACCCTGGGAAACCAGAATGTAAGGTCATCTTGCTATGGGTATAGAATAAATCCAATCCCTCCAACAAAGCTTGAATTCAATCAACACTGTCCACCACTAGCTCCAATGTCACTTTCTAGATGATCCAATCACAATGGGCCTGCAGGTGTTTGATGTGCCCTGGGCTTCACCGTCTCCCATCATTTTGCTCCATCATTCTCCTGCCTCTCCAGTCTGTAATGCCCCCACCCTTCTTATGTAGGTCTAAATCTTACACTTTCCTCAAAACACAAATCAGCTGGGACTATTCATTACTGCACTCATTCAACAAATATGCACTGACTGCATGCATCAGGAGTGTGATGAAAAACACTTAAAAAATTCCACCTCCCAAAGTATATTGGTGGGGGGTGGGGAGTGGGGGAGATGCAAGTGCTCATGAAACTCTATAGCTGGTCCTAAGGATGGACACAGAATGACGTAGGAGTCTACCATGGTTTTGAATAGACACACCCACCACTGTCACAAGGCTGTGAGCTCCTTGAGGACAAAGAGCAAGAGACCTATCTTACACTCTGCTGAACCTATCAGACACACCCTTGGCTAGAGCAGGCACTCAACAAACATTTGCTGAGTGAAAAATTAATACTAAAGAAGTTTACTTAGTCTGAGGAGCGTTTTCTAACTACTAGTTCTGGGCTCTCCGTGAATTTGCATGGGATCAGAGAGGAACCTGAATTTCTACTGACCTTAGAGAAACACCCCAGGTTCCACACTTTTGACTCTCATTCGAAACTGATACTGAAAGGGAACTGATTCAATGCTATGCTGCTGTTCTTGAAGCTAAGTGACTCACCTAAGATCACATAGCTATTTATTATAGTGAGTGAGCCACGGGAGAGGTCAGAAGGTGACACAGTAAAGACTCAGAATTTAATGACTGGATAAACAACCTAAGAAACCCTGGAAGAGGCGGGGCGGGAGGGGGAAGGGGACACTCTCAGCTGGAATGGCCAGAGAGCTTCAAGAAGGCCTTGGGGTGGGTCCCATGTGATGGAAATGAAGTGACTAGCAGGGTGAAAGCCAGGCCAGGTAAAGGGAAGGCCTGCTGCCGAAGCAGAAATCAGACCTGGGGGGCTGCGCCTGTGGCTCAAGGAGTAGAGCACCGGCTCCATATACCAGTGGCGGTGTTGAGTTCAAACTCGGCCCCAGCCAAAACTGCAAAAAAAAAAAAAAAAGAAAGAAAGAAAGAAAGAAATCAGACCTGGGGAGGTCGCCATGTGAGACAAGGGCAGAGCACACATTTTCTGCATCTGACCTGGAAGAGGGAGTGGGAAACAACAGCAAATGGGGTAAAGCAGTGGGCAGTGGGCAGCGGGCACTTCCTCAGGACTGCCCTTTTGGGAAAAGGACTGGTCTGACTGACCTCGGCACAGGGAGGCTCCAGCAAAAGCCAAGGGTCCTGGGCCTCCCCATATTTGTGTGCAGTTCTTCCCTAAGTGGAATGGGGCAGACTAGAGTTAGATTAAACAGTAACCAGGAATAGAGGCATTTGGCAAGTAACATACTTGTATCTGAGTGTACCTGCAATGTATATATCCCGTCCTTAGACATTTCTGATGGTGAGTAGTCCCAGCAGTAATTTAATAAAGAAAAAAAGCACAACTAGCTGTATCTGAGTGGACTCTACCTACATCTCACCTGCTGCAGGCTCAGATGCAGCCCTGAGCCACCCTAGCTGGTCACACCTTGCTGGAACTTTTCTTCCTGGCTTCTACCCACCACTACTACCACCCTGACCCCTAAGGGCTAAGTCAGAGAAAACTCAAACCCATTATCCATTAAAATACAGTCCCTGAAGCTAAAGAAAGAAAAAAATTCAGTTCTTCAGATAGGCCCTTCCACGAGCCCTCTGCTCCGGGTAGTAAAACTACAACCAAGTCCCCAAAAGGCAGGGTTTCTCCAGCTCAGCACTGTCGACATTTTGCATGGGCTAACTCGGCTGTGAGGGGCTATCCTGTACACTTTAAGATGTTCAGGAGCACACTTGGCCCCTATCCACTATATGCCCCCAAAATGTTAACAACTAAAAATGACTCCAGGCATTGCCAAACATTACTTAGGATAAAACCACCCTATTCCCCACAACCACCACCGTGGATAACTGTTGCCATAGGATGACCTCCCTACATGTGCAAGTTCATAAATCCTCAAATGCTTAGACCTAGAGCTCTTGGTCCAACAAAATAGGGCAGCTATGGAGCCCTGGCCCTACATACTACTAATACTATGACCATAGGTAGGTGACTAAGCCGCTTTGAGCCTCAGTTCTTTCATCAGCAAATTGGAAGCAACAAAATAGCATCTGCCTGGTGGGGAAGCCATGACAGTTACATAAAAGATGTTACATGTAAAGATTGCCTGGCACAGTGAGTGTTCAATAAATGTTAGTGATTATTGACAGGCTTGGGAAATTCCTTTTGGCCAAGCCTACAGTTTAGTTTTCTATTTCTGTGGTCTCTGATCTTCCCCCTCCTTCCTATAGCCCTTCCACCTGTTAAATGCCTTTGGTCTTAACTTTTGGTCTTAAAGAATCCTTCCTGCTGGTTCAAAGGCATTTGAGGTTAAAAAGAAGACACACACACACACACACACACACAGGACCTTTCATATTCAACCCTGCCCAAATCAACTCTCCAAACAAAGGTTTCCATTGTTGTCTAAAAGCAAACTTTTCTACAGGGAGAAGCCTTTAAACAATCAAGAGGACCAAGTCTCTAGCCTCTTCTAGTTCTCATCTTTCTTCTGCCCCTGACCTTGACATATCCCTTCTCCTTTCTGGACCTCAATTTCCTCCTCTGTGAAGCAGGGTTTTGGATCCAAGGAGCTCAAGGGACTCCCATCACTGCTCTCCAACATCTTGCACTATACGGATGAGATGCAGCATGGGTGGCAGCTGGAGCCACAGTTTAGGTAAGTGCTTAAGTTGGGAGTACGGTCCTGAAGACAAATCATTCTCTGTTTTTCTCGTATTCCCCAGAGAGCAAAAAGAATATAATGACATAGGTATTTATTGCCATTGGAGTCAGAAATCTGAATAAAATGAAATCCTACCCTACCACTGAGACCTTGGGCAAATGAGTTCACCCTTGTAATCCTGCTGCCTTAATATGGGATAAGAGAGGCAGAAATTATGTAAAGGTTATGAGACAAAGATCATAAAAGCACCTGGTACAGAGCTAGTGTATACACTAGATGTTTAAAAAACATATGCCCTCGTTTCTGGAATCCCTGCTATGAATTTTACACTATAACTTCATGTCCTTCTCACAAAGCCTTCCTTCTCTCCTTTCTCATATGGTATTTGTCCTCCTCTGCCAGGAAGACTTCTCTGCACTCTGTCTCTAAAGGCCCAAGGCTTCGTGGGGGTGGGGGAGGGAGGCAGTTCACCAACCACCAGTTCCCTACCCTGAGAATTTCCTTTCTGTGCACTCAGGAAGATTAACCCCTTCCCTACTCCACCCGGAAGGGTAGACTTACCTCACAAGTGCATATAAGGTATGCACTTTATCTACACAGCTGAGTTTATACACCCATGATACCAGAGTCTTTAGAACTCCCTCCTCAGTCAACCTGGCCAGAGCCCCTCCCCCAGGATCCTGCTCCCTCCAGGAGGACAAGGAGCAGGACCATGGGGTTTCTTCTCCTCATGTAGCAGCCTCACAAATCTCCAGCCCAGACCTTCCCCTTGCCTGAGCCTTAGGGCTATAATCACCCCACTCATCTGAACTTGAACTTTAAAGGCAGAGACTCCCACTGACAAAGAAACAGAGCTCAGGAAATGAAGGAATTAGCCCAGGGTCTCTCCACTAAGTTCACGGTTGGACTAGTGTTAGAACAGGGATCTCAGGACCCTTGACACACCCTCCTCCTCCAACAGCTGGTGCCCTCCTGTCGCAGGTATCTCTATTCTCCTAGGCTGGGACTTGCCATCACCTCTGCCTCTTCCCCAGCCTTATTTCTCTCATTCTCTTATCATAGAGTCCAGTAACCCTTCAGTGCTAAGTGACCACAGATGGCCCCCACCGTCCCAAGCCCACTACCTGATCCCCACCATCCATGTCAGTAGGTGAGAATGAACTCCCCAGAACCCATCCCACTGGGGCCAGATTTCTCTTCCTTTTATTGAAGTCTTTCTTGTGCCACTCACCTGTCCAACAATCTGCCATGGCGCCTCTGTGTCCCTGCATCCTGGTCCCCACACCCAGCCTCCAGACACCAGGCTAGTTTCACCCTGCTCCCTGTGCCCCCTACCCTCTCCCTGGGATGATCTCCTTTTTTTTTTTTTTTTTTTTTTTGCAGTTTGGCCAGGGCTGGGTTTGAACCCACCACCTCCGGCATATGGGGCCAGCACCCCACTCCATTGAGCCACAGGCGCCACTCAGGATGATTTCCTTTTCTCTCCCTCTTTAGATGCCATGTCATTCCCCTTCTTCAGAAAGTCTTTCCTTCACCCCCTACCCCCCGAGTACTGCTCCTTCAAGGCTCTGTCCAAGTCTCCCTCCACAAGAGGCCTCACCTCACCTCCATAGCAAATCCTGACTTCTCTGCACAGAGTCAGTACCGCATGGTCAAGAGCTTCAGTCTATCGGCCTCCTGGCCACAGTACTGCCTGAGCTGTACGAGCTTGACCTCCTCACAAAACCACAAAGTGACCACCCACCAACACAGCCATGTTCCTTCCCCTTGCAACCTCAGCTTGGCCTTCATTCCACAGATATTATCTGAGAACCTCTAAAATGCCCAAAATGTTCTTATCCTTGCTCTTGAAACCATCTTTACCCTTCAATCACAGGTTACCTGCCACATTCTCTGTGAATCCTTCCCCAACCCACACTCCCCCAGGAACCTTTGCCTTTCCACCCTTAAGTCTCCCACTTGTTCTCAGGCCCATGTCTCCCACATGTCCTCCCTGAGATCAGAACTCCCTGAGTTCCTTATTCATGGCTGGGCCTCCTACTCCCTAAACCATTAAGATGTTCTGTGAATGGCTTTCACAGTGAACTGAAACAGAATCAGTACAATTCTGAGGCCAGCCTGGGCTCCTGGGTGGCCTCAAGCTCCCTACATCCAAATGACCTCTTACTGTTCTTCCAAGATTGGATTTGGGCCCAGACTGAGTCAAATGACCTCTTATCGTTCTTCCAAAATTAGGCTTTCCTCTTTAATTACACCTTATCTATCCACACTCTATGTGGATTCTGATTACATAATTACTTCATGCCCTGGGACTTGAAAACAAAAAAAGAAAAGAAGGGAGCAAGCATGATTACATAGGTAAGTAAACACACTAAATGAGCATGCATATTTATACATGCCATATGCCATTGTCTTATTCCTACACAATGCTGAAACACAGAAACTAAAGCCCAGGGAAGGATCTAAATCACATTAAGATAAAAATCCCACTGCGAGGAGTTAACCAAGGAGAATTTCATGGAAAAGTCTTCCCCTGATATAGGCTTCAAAAGAGCTTTGAAGTCAATCCCCAGTCCTCCCCTTCCCTTCTGCAATGAAGACAGGGACCTCTGTGACCCTGGGTACGTTCCATTTTTAAAACATGACCAGACCTGCTCCCTCCTAACCAAAACATCTACCCTCTTCGGAATCCCATGTATTCCCTGGGCTGTGTCTCTCTTAAGGCACTTTCGCACACTTCTCTCTCCTCCTAGACCCTGCCATCCCATCTCTCCTGGAATTCCCAATTCTCACCCCTCCAGTCCCAGGAGAGGGCACCCAGCAGGCCCTCCACAGAATTATTAAAGTGCCCAGCTTCTCTCAATCCACTAAGCCATCTCATGCCACCATCCCTTTGCATGTGCCAGTTCCTCCATCCTCTCTCAACCATGCTCTCCTCTGGCCCAGCTCCAGCTCCCTTCCTGTGAACCCTCATAACACTCTATACTTTCCCTCAGAAAACGCTCAGCTCACCACACTTTGGTGCAAAAATCCTTTCATTTGAGTACCTCCCCCTTCACACCAGTGCTCACTAAGCTTTTTGATCACACCTTCCTATTAGTGAAATAGCTTTGAGCATATTTACTTACTCAGTAATTATAAAAGCAGTACTACTATAAATAGGTAAGCTATCTTTCTTTCTTTTAGTTAAAGAATAAACAAAACTTCAACTGATGTTTCTTCCCTATACCTCGATGGATCTCTTCAGAGCTCATCCACTATTCTAGTTTAAGAGCTCTGTGAGGACAGCAGGACATGTTTTATTCACCTTGTATTCCCAGAATCTGGTAGAGAACTCAAAACTTAATAAATGACTAAATGCATTCATTTACTCAGCAGTCAGTGGAGCACCTCCTGTGGGTGAGGCACAGGCGAGTCCCTAGGGATATAACAATCATGGGAAAGAGCGCTGGCCACTGTCATCATGCTCCTACACTCTGGTGGGGTGGCAAACGAGGGTAACAAAGCAGCTGAGACATGTGCTGTGAAGAATATTCTATCTGGAACCACCGAACCATGAGAGCCCGCAAACAGGAGGGTTTAACCTGGTCAGGAAGGTCAGAGAGGGTTTCCCCAAGAATACGACGCTCCAGGTGAGGAGGGGTGAGCAGTGCTAACCCCTCAGAGGGGAGGGGGAAAGAATGTCCTGGCCTAAGAAAACATGTGGGCATAAGTCCTGAGGCCAGATGGAGAGGGCCTCAGGGCCAGGGACTAACAGAGGGCAATGAAACAAAACAGACAAATAAGCCCAAAGGGATGGCAAGCTCTCCTTTTCCCTTTACTCCTTTCCATTTTTCAAGAAAGGTCACCCCAGACTGTGACCTCTGAAAAGGTTACTCAATCCTGCTACTGCTCAGCCTCTGAGCCAAACACAGCAGGTGGGCTCTCAGACCCTCAGCTTGCCCTCCCAGAACTGGGACCCCCAGCCCAGGCCCTTGAAGAACTCTTCAAAACCATGCATGTTGCCATAGGCACCACCAATCAAAGGCTCCTAGGCAGTTTAATTTTTTAAAGAGAATGCTAAATATTTTACATCTCCTAACAGCACTGTTTCTTCCTTGCCTATGATAAAAAGGAACACACTATATTCCTCAAATTAAGAACTCAATCAAAATAAATGCCAATCTGCAAGACAGCCCTGCAGAGATCTGCACCCTGCTTTCAAGGGCATCTTATAGATTTCCTCATTACCCTGGTATGATTTCCTTGAAAGAGCCCCATGGGAAATCCAGAACCACAGGCCACAAAATCCCTTCTCTGCTGGAGCTCCTTTGACCCCAGGAAGCGAAAATTATTTACAATGATGCTTCAGGTGAGTATTTAAATAGCCCATGACTTTAATAATTGAAGATAAAACCAAGAACACTGACTGTAATGCAGGCTGGCGGCTGTGGGGCCTCCTCTGCAGCAGCTGTCTTGAAGAGGAGCCATATCTTCTATCGGTGTTCAGACATGACTAATATTTCCCAGTTCCTAGGGGGCCTTGCCCCCTCACACCTGCCAGTACTGGCTCACTAATATACCATGTCCAACACAGAGGCCCTAGGAAGCAAAACAAAATAATCCTAAAAGGCCTAAAACTTCTTTGGCCCAGCTTCGTGGGCCTGACAACCTGATTTTCTCAGCAACCACTACCAAACCCTGCTTAGGCTATGGCTCTCCCAAGCCCCAGCTTTCTTCAGCTACTCTAATTTTTGTCCCTGTTGGGATTTTACTTTCTTTATTCACTTCGACCTGCTTAAAAGCAGTTCCTACTCTTCCTGTGCCTCTCCATCCAGATACCCCGCTGGCCAGGCCACTAGGGCAGCTACTCAGATATCCTGGCTCTAGTTCTGGCCTTTCTTACCTCATCCCTGGCTTCTAGATCCTCCCCAGTCTCCTATCACCAGCCTCCTGTATGCACTGTCTGTAAAGACAGGACCAAGCATGGAAGAATCAGCAGTATATTTGTTACAGCAGCTTTGGAAAAACTCCCTGACACCAAAGGACCAAACAAATGTTCCCATTTTCCCCATCAATTTGTTATAAGCAATTACTACCCGGACCATCATTCTTTGCTCACAGGAAAAAGTCGCTCAACACCAGATCTGCCCCAGTTAAAGACAAACTCTAAACTCTAAGTGAAGAAGAGCAATTTGCATGTAAATTATCTACATGTCTGACAAGGAAATAGCTTGCATACACAGCCACCATGTTCCACACAGACTCAAGGCAATAAGAGAAGGTGTTTGGATTTCACAAGGTATGTCCTCAGGACCTTTCATACTAGGAAACCAAGCTCAAAGGTCAGCCTGCAGGCTGATGTTAATAATCGATGCACAAGGCATTATGTCAATGAGCTTTCACACTGACATACAGCCAGAGAGGCAGTTGGGGGATCTACTAAGCATTCATTCCTGTTTTAACTGCTCTAAGATAGACCACTAGTAGGATGATGGAAAATCAAGGCCCAAACAGAAGCAGATTGACAGAGACAGTTACAGGCGAAACCTCAAGTAAGTTCTCAACACTTCTGACCATTAGTCCTAAAGCAGAACCTGGTGTATTTTATGCCAGGCTGAGACTCCAGCTGGCAGGAACAGTCTCTTCACAGGTCATCCTGGGTCTGCCAATCCTAGACACCTGACCTCTGGTATGTCATTGGCCTTTACTACGTGCCTGTGTGCCTCACCCAGGTGAGGCAAGATTCCACATCCATTATGCACCTCTAGAGTACTCTTGCTACTCACACCTCCCCACACACACTTGTCATACTACAGCCTTCCTCCTTCTAACCTGAAACACCTGAAACACAGTATGGAAAGCCTGCTGAGGAAGACAAGAACCCTGCCCTGTCCACGATGAATGAGGAAATAAACTCCAGGAGGGTGGGGCCCAAATCTGTATCAATGACCAACATTTGTTTAACGAATGAAACGAGACTGTGGTGATTAAAGCACTTCTTTTTTTTTTTTTTTTTTGGATTCTCTATTCTGTTCATTAATCTATTTGTCTATTCTTTCACTAATACTATACAATCTTGACTACCATAGCTTTACACTACATAGTAACTCTGAAAGTCGGTAGTGTCAGTCACCCAACTTTGTTCTTCTCCTTCTGGGTGTTTTGCCTTCCATATAAACTTTAGAATCAGTTTATCAATATTTACTAAGTATCTTGCTGGAATTTTGATAGAGGTTGCATTGACTATATAGGTCCATTAGGGAAGAAATGACATCTTAACAATATTGAGTCTTTCAATCCATGAACATGGAATATCTATTTAGATATTTTACTTCTTACATTGAAATGTTATAGTTTTCCACATATAGATTCTATGCATATTTGTTAGATACAGACCTAAGTATTTCATTTTGGGGGTGCTATGATAAATTTTATCTTTTTTTATTATAGGTCAATATGAAGGTACATACAATTAGGTTACATCATTTGTATTTGTAAGGCAAAGTCCAGAGTTTGAGTTATGGTTGAGTCCTTCACCTAGGAAGTGTGACATATACCCCTACATCATACTCAATAGGTAGGAAATAATCCAACTCTCTCCCTTCTCCCCCTGCCAAAGACCTTCTTAAGCCAAAGTTCCACCCATAAGCAGGGATTTACCTATCAGATACCCTCCTGACCTGAAGTTAACATCAGATCTCTCTCCTCATCCAGCAAAATGGGGCATCACTAGTTTGCTGCACAGACCTGCTGCTAAGACTGAGCAACAGTGGCAACGACATTACCAAGAGACAAAAACCTTGAAGAAAAGACCCGGACCAGCTGCTGACCTACCTGGGCCCTGTCCCTTCTCTCTTTTGCATTCCTTGGTGCATCCCTCTGCTCCATGAGGTGACAGTAAATATCTCCTTCAAAATAAAGATAAAGTGAGAAGGGGCGGTGCCTGTGGCTCAGTGGGTAGGGCACTGGCCCCATATACCGAGGGTGGCGGGTTCAAACCCAGCCCTGGCCAAAACCCAATAAAAAAATAGCCAGGCGTTGTGGCGGGCACCTGTAGTCCCAGCTACTCGGGAGGCTGAGGCAAGGGAATCTCCTAAGCCCAGGAGTTGGAGGTTGCTGTGAGCTGTGACACCACGCCACTCTACTGAGGGCAATAAGGTGAGACTCTGTCTCTAAAAAAAAAAGAAAGAAAGAGGTGGAATGTTTGGAGATGATACAAGGGTTGCGGTAAACAGCCTGGATAGAAAGTAGCAAGCCAGGTCTATAGTCCCAGCTACTCCGGAGGCTGAGGCAAGGAAATCACCTAAGCCCAGGAGTTGGAGGTTGCTGTGAGCTGTGACGCCACAGCACACCGAGGGTGATAAAGTGAAACTCTGTCTCTAAAAAAATTAAAAATAAAAATAATCTAAAAAAAAAAGGAAAGTAGCAAGCCAGGAGAATGACAATGAAAGGATCCTTGTTCACAGTACCAGTGACCAGTCTGAGGACTCAGAGGGCTTTGCATTTTTACATCACCTCACAAGACGGAGGCAGCCCCTGGCTCAGAGACACTGAGTTACCCATCCCTCTCCAGGTAGTCACTCAGCTCCACAAACACAACCTTCCCTGACAGCGTTCTTATTCCACTCCAATCTGCTGCTTGAAAAGGCCTCCATGGCTCTACCAATAACTTCTACTCCCTTCATATTTACATTTGATCACCATTTACTGAGTGTTCACTGTGTCAGATATGGTTCTAAAAGACTTGCATTATTGCATTATCTAATCCCTCCTACAATTCTATGCAGTAGGTACTACTATCTCTCCATTTTATAGGTGAGGCAACTGAGGCACACAGACTGACCTGCCTTAGGACCCAAAGCTAGGAGGCAGCAGAGCCAGGATTTGCACCCAGGCAGCCTGAGCACAGACAGCACACTCTTAGTCACCCTACCTTGCTTCAGGGAGAGAAGGGCTCAAAGATGTTCCCAACTCAGTCCCATCCGTCACATAACCTTAAACAACTGGCTTTTCTATACTTCAGTTGTCTCTACGTGAAGCAAGTCTAAGCACAGATGCCTGGTCTAGCTAGGAACACAGAATCTTAGCTCTGTTGTCCAGGCTGTCTATATCTTCCTGAGATGATGGAAACAAGCTATATGTGTTGTCCACAGGGTAGTCACTAGTCACACGTGGCCACAGAGCACTTGAATATGGCTATTGAGATTGAGAAACTGAATTTTTAATGATATTTAATTCTATTAATTTAGCCACATGTGGCTGCTGGCTACCATACTGAACAGCTCAGCTCTAGCCTATAAACTTCAGGAGGGCCATGAGAATTCTCTTTGTTCACTGCTATACACCCAGGGCCCAGCATAGTTGATGCTCAATAACTATTTGTTGAATAAATCAAAACCAAAAGACTTTTTGGGTACTCTAATAGTACTTCATCTCCCACAAAGGCATCTATTCTTCAGGTTTCCTGGCCAGTGGACATCTAGCCTTGGCTTGACATAGAATTCAGGGTCTCCCAATGTAGACTCACAGCGAATACCTCTCATGATGATAAGTTCTTCTTCCACTGAGCTAAATCTATCTCCTGGAAATTTCTACTTACTAGTCCTGACACATATGCTCATAGGTTTGGGAAAACCAAAATAAGTTAAGAAAAAGCACTAAAATGTTTTCAAACATTTTAAATGAAGAGTTATATCTGTAATACATTTTCATAGTTAAGAGGAATCCAGCCTTAACTAGTAACAGTGTAAGGCCTGTTCGACCCATGTACAACTACATCTGTTCAGGAGAAAACAATCCTCTAGTGTCAAGGCTGTGGTCTAGAATTGCTATTTCCATTGACTTGGATACCAATACATTCAAGGCCCCTCAACTCCATAAGGCAGTGTGAGGCTGGACCCTCAATGAGGTCAGCCTTGTTTTCCAAGGAGGGTATTGAAATTCTGGTAAAGCAATTCACAATTTCATATTTCTTTGTTGTACTCTTTAGTGGAAAAATCTAACATTCCCTACACCGTCTTAGGCACCAAGGACTGTGGCAGACACAGGAGCCCACAGTCTGGAAAGAGTAACAGTAACAGATAAGATGTGCAGAGGACTTACTCTGTTCAAGATACTAAAATAAGCTCAGGAGAAAAGACACATAAATCCAAATACAGCAACTCAGTGTGACACAGGCCATTACAAATCTATGTGCAAAACACTGCACCGACTGCCTTGGAAGAAACACCTGAAAGGGACTCTAGCACTGTGCACTGCACACAGCAGGTGCTCAGGGCAGAGAACTGAATCATACCTTGACTCCTACCTCATTCTAAGGCTGAGGAGACCAAAATCCATACTAGTTAAGGTATTCCTCAAGGAGACTCAAGTATTTACTGATAGGGCTACAGACAGCACCTGAGCTTCACCACTTCACCAGCCCAACAGTCTATAAAACTATCTTATCCTACACTGCATGGGGAGATATGTCTATCTCAGAATAAACAATGGATTTATTTTTGTAAGACTGTATGTTAGCAAGTCTCTCAAAATCTGACGACTATGCATATCATTTGAGAAACACGCATTCAGTCATTTGATAGATATTTCTTGGGAAGATACCCTATATCAGTCACAAGTTTAAGGGCTTGGATAAAGAGAAGAAATAATTTCACTTCTGGTAAAATCAGGGGCTGGACACCCATGTTTTTTCTACTCTCTTAGAACTCCACTAAAAGAACAGTAGAGAAATGTGTTGTTTCTTAATGAAAAGAAGAGAAGTGAAAATGAGAGATGCCAACAGAACTCCAGGAGACGGAGAGCTGACACCATGCAGTAACTGATTTAGGTTTCTGCTTTGGCCACTCTGCTAAGTGCAAGCAAGGGAAAAACCACTGAATGAGAGGCCAACTCAACATAGTACTGGAGAAGCCTCAGAACTGGAGGTACCAAGGACTGTAAGCGGGGAAATGGGATGGGGCTAAAAAGAGGGGCACTTGCTAAAAGTTGGCTAAAGGAACAATCAGAGCTGGGGTGTCTTCTGTAACCTGCTCAAGCTGCCGATTTCCCTCCCTCTTTCAGCGGAAAATGGAGAGCCACTGTTTAAGTAACTTATACCAGAAACTGTCTAGATTAGGACAAAGCTGAGGGAGGTAGGGAAAGAGGGAGGCAACTTTCCAATGACTAAGAAATTGAGAGAAAGTCTGCTTATCAAACAGGCTATTATCCAGCCAGCTTCCCCTTCAAGGCACCCAGAATGGAGGACAGCTAGGGGCCATTACCTGCCCCCCCTCCACCCAGCAAAATCCCCTCCAAGAAAGCTGCTCCAGGAAAGCCCCAGGGAAAAGACACACAGGCAAGGCACTGACTGATACAGTATCAAGGTTTCTCCAGGGGGCTTAAAAAAAAAGAAAAGTGGGGAGGGAGCTTTCTGCTGGATTACCTGGCAATGAAGTTAACAAACCCCTTCCAGGTCACATAAATTCCCAATCAGCATGTTGAAATATATGTATGTGGGGGTGGGTAATAAAATACAAAGGAGCCCACATTATACAATAGAGATATTTTTAAATGCTGTCATATTTTGGGACCTACAAATAAGTACATAGAAACTAAGTAAATAGAAAAATTAAGGCAATTATTAACTTAAAAAAAAGATACAAGAAAGAGAATATCATTATAGTATACTATATGGCTCAGCCACAAATGCTATTTACACAAAGTAATGTAATGAATATCAATGTAACCAAAAACTATGATGTAACCATATTGACAGGATAGGAAGAGAAGTATGGGGGAGGGGCTCCTTTAATCCATAGTAAAACATCAAGAAATAACAACTAAGGCTCAGCACCTGTGGCTCAAGCAGCTAAGGCGCCAGCCACATACACCTGAGCTGGCAGGGTCCAATCCAGCCCAGGCCCGCCAAACAACAATGACGGCTGTGCCTATAATCCCAGCTATTTGGGAGGCAGAGGTAGGAGAATCATTTGAGTCCAGGAGTTGGAGGTTACTGTGAGCTGTGACGCCACAGCACTCTACCCAGGGTGACACCTTGAGGCTCTGCCTCAAAAAAAAAAAAAGAAATAACATATAAAATGAATAATCAGGAAATAGCACTGCAAGTTGGTAACTTACAAATATGATAGTAATGCTATGTGCCAGGAAGAACACCTAAAAGGACTGGAATTGACTGTCACAGACAGAATATTGACCCCTCAAAGATATCCATGTCCCAAACCCTGAACTTATGAACATGTTAGGTTACATAGTAAATGGAAATTAAGATTGTGAAGAAAATTAAGATTGCTCATCAATTGATGAGCAGAGAATCAGAAGAGAATCAGATGAAGATGCGACGGTAGAAGAAGGTCAGAGTGACGCAATGGGAGAAGAACTCGACCACCCCTTCCTGGCTTTGAGATAAAAGAAGAGGACCCTGCAAAATGCAGTTCTAATTGCCAGAATACACAAGAAAACATATTCTTTCCAGAAAGAAATGCAACACTAATGCCTTGATTTTCACCCAGTGAGACTTTTTTTTTCTTATTTTTTGAGACAGAGTCTCACTATGTCACCATTGGTAGAGTGCCATGTGTCACAGCTCAGAGCAAGCTCAAACTCTTGGGCTTTAGCGATTCTCTTGCCTCAGCCTCCCAAATAGCTGGGACTATAGGCACCTGCCACAGTGCCTGGCTATTTTTTTTATTGTAGTTGTCATTGTTGTTTAGCTGGCTAGGGCCAATTTAAAACCTGCCAGCCTGGCTCAGCGCCTGTGGCTCAATCGGCTAAGGTGCCAGCCACGTACACCTAAGGTGGCGGGTTCGAATCCCCAGCCCGGGCCCGCCAAACAACAATGACGGCTGCAACCAAAAAGTGGCCGGGCATTGTGGCGGGTGCCTGTGGTCCCAGCTACTTGGGAGGCGGAGGCAGGAGACTCGCTTGAGCCCAGGAGTTGGAGGTTGCTATGAGCTGTGATGCCATGGCACTCTACCCAGGGGGATAGCTTGAGGCT
>CAUYQV010102102.1:0-19413 GCA_963574575.1 Galagoides demidoff
ACTTTTCTAGAACTAGAATATAAATGTTTTGATATAATGACTAAGCAAATGACATGAAATTTATGTTAACCAGTTTGATGAAAGTATTTCAAATTGTATATGAAAACAGCACAATGTACCCCATGTTTGCATTAATGTATACAGCTATCAATTAATAAAAAAAAAGAAAAGAAAAGAAAGAAGACAGGGCGTTCAGGCCACTCAGACCCTAAGCAGGTCACGGACTATGTGTCAACCTACCCAGTTCACTGTGATAACAGCCACTACCAATAAATCACCTATGATGCTCTGTTATTGTGCCCAGTAATCTATGTGGATAATGTATGTATTCCTATTGGTTGAATAATACTAATGTAATACTAATATTATCGATGCCATGTTAAAGACAGATAAAATTAAGTTTGTTGATGTTAAATAAGTTGTCCAGATCTATTTGAAACCCATGTTAACCTGGTGCCAAAACACGCCCTCTTGCTGTCCTAACACCACAGACAGCTTCCTTCTTTTACTGAAGCTGCACAACCCTGTGTGTATAACTTAGACATCCACAAGCTTATAAAGCATGAAAGATACAACAGTTTTCTATTTTTTTTTAATTTTTGAAATATAGAGTCTCAGTTTGCTTCCTCAGTAGAGCAGTAGAGTGCTGTGGTGTCACAGCTTACAGCAACCTCAAACTCTTGGGCTCAAACAATTGTCCTCCCTCAGCCTCCTGAGTAGCTGGGGCTACAGGCACCTGCACAACTTCTGGCTAGTTTTCCTACTTTTATAGAGACAGGGTCTCACTCTTGCTCAGTCTGGTCTCAAACTCCTGAGCTCAAGAAATCCACCCGCCTTTGGCCTTCCAGAGTGCCAGGATTATAGGCATGAGCAGTTTTCTTCTGTTTCAATTCATAAAATAATTCTTTTAAGATGGAGTCCTAGTCCAAATCAAAAACAACAACAAAAGCCCACAAAAAAAAAAAAAAGAAAGAGTTAAGACCTTCAACCATATATTTCTTCTGCTGTGCTTTGCATTGTTAGCTAAGTAATAAACCAATTAGTAAAAGGAGGAATTTTGTTAAAGAAATATTATGGCCTAAATGTCATTTGTTTATTCCTAGTTTACAAAAAAATAGAATCAGTGTGCTCAACTATTCACATGAAACACTAGGTAGACAGCTATTTGTATGTTATGCTTCCAAAGGTTGCTTAAAATCTTGGACGACTTTGGGATTTTCACAATGACAATACTTTTGGTTGTAATGTTGGGGAGGTGGCAGGTAAATGGATTTTTTTTAATTTATTTTATTTATTTTTTTTATTTTTTTGAGACGGAGCCTCAAACTATCCCCTTGGGTAGAGTGCATGGCATCACAGCTTACAGCAACCTCCAATTCCTGGGCTCAAGCGAGTCTTCTGCCTCCGCCTCCCAAGTAGCTGGGACCACACGCGCCCACCACAACGCCCGGCCATTTTTTGGTTGCAGCCATCATTGTTGTTTGTCGGGCCCGGGCTGGGGATTCGAACCCACCACCTTAGGTGTACGTGGCTGGCGCCTTACCCGATTGAGCCACAGGCGCCGAGCCAGGTAAATGGATTTTTTATAGTTGTTAAAAGTCTAATAAAATGGCTCTTAACTGTGTCTTTTAAAAAATATTCCAAGCCCTAGATTCTCTTAATTATTTATACACACACACATAGACATCTTGATCACATTTCACAAATATACATCTATTTGGAAAGAAGGCATCTTCTCTTTGATATTTTTCAGTCTTATTGAGCAGCGCTCACAGAGGAAAATCCGCAGGCCTTGTCTTCAATGCAATCATTTGTAACCTGTTTGGGTAATTGAACTGTCAGCTTGGCCCCAGTCGGGATCCCCTGGCCATTAGATATTTGTTTGCTTTTCCATTTTAATATGCCTTGTTTGTGCAAATAGCACTGCCTTAAACTGTCATTAAAGAGAAAAAAATTCTCAGTGCTACCCATGAGAATAAACTGCTCAAATAATGTATGTATAATTGAAACGATAAGTAATCTGTCACCAACTATGACATATCAGCTCTATTTCTCTTACCAGAAATCTCTAGCATGACTTTCTTATGCTTCAACTGTCTTTGTGAAGAATAAATATTTTAAATTTTAATTTTTTTATGTGTACTTATTGATATTTTATGACCTGATTTCTTCCAGAATCATACCAGTTGGATGAAAATATAATGCATTTGTGCAATTTTAAGAATTACTTATGCTTCTTTTGACAGTAGATCTATTCTTTAAAAAAAAAAAATAGAAACTGCATCACATATCCCATCAGGATGTCTATTCTTGTTCACAAAAGACTTCTGAGTTCAGTTTGACCATGGCTGACACTGGCAGGCCATGATGGCCAGAATTTGGGGGAACACAGGAAACTAGGGAGATCTCAGATTGACCAAGAATAGAATCTCGGGTTCAATGAAGCAAAGTAACAAAGCAGCGAATGGTTCCATCAATCTGTAAGCAATACAAATGAAACCAAAATGTATTACATGAAAATGTCTCTTCCACCCTTTGAGGAAAGAGTGGCTCTTGGTGCAGCCTCTATCCTCCTTAGACACTTGCTAATGATCATACATTCTGGTATTTTTGTTGGAAATTGCCGAAGTTGCAGAACCATGGGTTTGTTTTCAACTGAAGAATAAAGCAACAGAAATAAAATACAGCCTACTGCTGTAACTTAGAACATTGTCATTCTCTTTATGACCTTCTATTATAAAATTAAAAGGGAGTTTCCTGGTTTCAGTTATACATATTTACCTGCTCAATGCATTCATCAACGAGTGGTTAATAAAATATATTACTTGAAATAACTTGTTTTTCCTGTCTACCTTTTTAACATTTATGGCTTATTGGAGAGCTAATATGTATGTTGACCCCGAAAGAGCATTCTAACATTTCCTAGGAAACAGCATACAGTAGAACCTCTCTATAAGATGAGCATGCAGGACAATACCAAATGTTCAACATCCTGAGGTGGTCCACATAAGGAACTAGGCCTATTGAACCGATATGTACATGTGATACCATGTCCAGCTTAGGAAAATTAGGTCAACTTAAGGAGGTGGTCAGTGTAGGGAGGTGGTCAACTATGAAGGTTCTCCTGTATATAATTTTTAGATTCTCAGGAAGCCCCTGTTTCCATTCTTACCAACAAATCTGCCATAGATAATTGAGGTCATATCCTCAAATCCTAGCCCGGGTACTTTGATTAACTCTTAATAATCTAAACTTTTCTCACATTTCCACTACTGTTGATGATTTTTTACTTAGTAGAAGAGGTGAAGACTCCAAGAGGAGTTTTGGAAATGTGGAAATTTGAAATTAGACTTTCTAAAACTAGGACTCAACCTCCCTCCTTAGAGGTGCAGATATAAAATCTGACTTTGATTATTTTCCTTGAGCAGCAGTAAAAAAAACAGCTTTCACATTAAGAGCGTAATCTGAGATGGACATAACCCTCCCTGAAGATTTAGTGGTGGGGTGCATGAGACAGCAAACTACTTGCTCTGAGTAGTTAGGAGTTGAATACTTGGAAGCATGTAGTCAAGGAGATACAGACTTATTATCCCAAGAGAACATATATAATTCTCATGGGCTTCTGTGAAGTATTAACATATTCATTTATCCACTCATCCATTCTAACATTTGGTGACAAATTTCCATGTACTAAATAGTGGAGATCAAGGTGTGCAAATAGCAAATTGTCAAGTTTAAATTGAGGACTGAGGAAAGAGGTAATTGACCCCCAGTGAGAAGTAACTCTGAAGTCTGGGAAAGGACTCCAAGGATGTATGCCATACATGTGCTTGGATGGGCATAGCTAGGCTGAAAGGAGAGGTAAGTAAAGTTGATATGCAGATGTATATCAGTCCCTGGAAATCAGGTAGCTACTCAGAAATGATTCCAAGTTCAAAGTCACGGTAAGGTCAATATCAAAGAGTCTTTCTTTCAAAAAAAATATTCAACAAATGTTTTCTATGAAAAGAACAGCAAACCAGAACCAATAACCATATATTTAAGTAGAGTCTAAAGTTGAAGTTAGCTGTACAAGCAAGGGTCAGATGTCAAGAGTAGAAGCTCATTAGTTTCAACCACAAGGAAAACAATTCAGTAAGAGAAGGAAGTTAAATGTGACCTTGTCCTTAGATATGTCTATCTGCATATTTGTTATAGAATCACTGTATTAATTTTGGTATAAAGGAAAGATACTATTTCAGATTATAAAATAATATATATTTCTTTGCTAAAATTTGCTTACTTCTAAAGACTATAGACTCAATACCCAATGGTAGTCATTGTTCATAATTATAAGGCTTCCCTTGCTTCAGGTTCTTACTGCTATCTTTGTAAAAGCAGAGCATTCCCACTTAACAATTTGGTCACTTTCTTGACTTAACATCAACCATGGTTGCTTGCATGTCTAGTGTAATTTTAGTTGTTAGGCAAGAAACGACTGCATACAACTTTCCTTTTTAAGGCTATGAAGGCATTTTCTCTCTTTCAGGTATCTCTGAACAGCTCATGGCTTGTAATCTTAATCAATCTTCAAGTAGTTGATTCACATCAAAGAAAAATATTAGTATCAAAAAAAATCCTCACATTAAAAATAAAATTCCTGGATAAAAATTGGAAGGAAAGTTACAAAAAAAAAAAGAAAGAAAGAAAGATAGGAAACTATACTCTCTACTTTTACCTCTAGTCTGATATTCTTGTTTCTCAATGAATCTACGTTTCCATCAGCCACAAGTCTGCTTGGAGAATTCATCAAGGGTGTGAATCTTAGTCTCCTGTAATTTTTCAGATCCTTGTCCCCAAAGCTCTAAGTGGATTTAGATATAAGAAGAAAATGAATAAAATATTCATTACAAAATATAAATTTATTAAAATACATATGAATTTGGATGTGCAGAATATTGAAGGGGTAATATGTTGAGTCCTATATCAATCTGTGCCTTCTATAAATTTAAAAGCTGTATTTCTCCATTGAGGATATTAAATAAACAATGATATTCTTGCTGCTAAAGAACTCTCAGAAACTTCTCTTAATGCATGCTAAAAGCTTTCACCACTTAGTTATCATTTAAAAAATTATCACCTTAAATAGCATAATTTATTACCTTCAACCTAGATGGTCTATATGTAAAAGTTAGCCATATCAGATATTTTGCATTGCATTGTTATTAATAATTTTGGTACTAACACTAATATATCCATTCAACTGGCATCTTTGGGAAATGCTATTTTTACTCTTTTAGCGCAAATATTTAAAAAATGATATTGGAACTATGAGATAATGGAGACTCAATCCCATTTTCCGCAGGTTTATAAGAGCTTTAATGAACTTATCTTCTCGACAACTTATGATTTAGCTGCCCAGATCCACCTCTGAGAAAGTGATATTCCCCTGTGTTACTCAAAAGCATAGATGAGTTTTGGGTTGCCAAAACTTTCATTAAAATTTTATGTAACCATTCTCTGGAGCACGGAACTTGCATAATACTTAACCATCAATGAATTATGCATGTCTTTTTCTATACTCACCCTATTTCTGTGTTGAGCCTTTAAGCATATTTATAGCAGGATTCCCATAAACTCATTATGCTGTAAATATATTAAAAGAAGTATACTGAGTCTTTGATTGAATGTAACAAAAAAGTCTTATGGAGGGTCAAATTTACATGCATTAATATGTAACCAAAAGTCCCCACTGTGACCTGCCATCAAAAGCTAAAGTCATTTGGAGACATAAACTAAAGATTTACTGAATCTCTAGTACATTTAGCCCTCAAACAGTGTAAATTAAAGTTTATCATCTAGGGACTAAATTCATAAAGTTTAAACATTGAAAGTGTCAGTCCTAGGCTATGTATGGTGGCTCACACCTGTAATCCTAGCACTCTGGGGCGCCAAGGCAGGTGGATTGCTTGAACTCAGGAGTTAGAGACCAGCCTGAGCAAGAGTGAGATCCCGTCTCTACTATAAAAAAAAATAGGAAAACTAGCTGAGTATGGTGGCACATGCCTGTAGTCCCAGATACTTGGGAGGATAAGGCAAGAGGACTACTCAAGACCAGGAGTTTGAGGTTGCTGTGAGCTATGATACCAGAGCACTCTACATAGAGCAACAAACTGAAACTCTGTCTTAAAAAAAAAAAAGGTCTTTAATTTTCATATTCAGAATCAAGTAAGTCAAGGTAAAAATTTACTTAAAACAAAATTTCCTTTATGTTCTTATATTCTTTTGACTCACTAAGTCTATGTAATGCTGTTTTGAAAGGCCCAAGACCATCTCCAAGGTCATCTGATTGCTAGAAAGTCTTCACAAGAATCAGCAAGAGATTTATTACAACAAATGATAAGAAGGAAATCCGGCAATGTCCAGAGAAATCAGATCCAAGCTCCCTAGAGTCCTTTCCCTGTGGAGTCAGAGGCAGAATACACAACTTAATTCCTCCAGTATTAAATAGTATGAAAGGCTGTGTGTGAGGGATGCTCATTTGAGATTTAATGCCCAAGGTTTTATGGGGGGGGTGGAATTCATCCACATACCCTCTGCCTAGCATATACAAAATTCCAAACTTCCAGAAAAAAGGGAAAGCTTGTGTTCAGCAAAAACCACCATGATGTTATACAGTTTAAGGATAGCCTCTGGGAATATTAGGAACCCTCCTGGAATCTAAGTTCCCAGAGAGTAGCTGAGGAACAACCTTGGAATGAGGCCTTTTTACTCTTTGCCTCATCTTACGATAGGTTGTTTCAAATCTTATGTATATTCGTTGTATCACTTAAGATTATGTTCCTCTTAATAGCGCAGATTTTTTGTCCAAGTGCAGAGTTAGGAAGAGATGTGTGGCAGCTCACTCTTAGGCACCCATATAGATTGTTACACATAAATAACCTTGAACGTATACATAATAGTAAGACCAAGTACAATGGGAATTGTTGAGTTTTAAGTACGTATTACCTTTGTATTTAATTTTACTGATTTTTTTGATGGTGGCTTGTTTGAAAGGTGGCTTACAAACTTTCTGAAAACTTACCTCTCAGTGTTAGCTGGCTTTGACACAAGCACCTACAATCCTTTGTTCTCTTCATGTCGACTAATATCCTATCAATCAATTCTCTAAGTGAAATGCTGGGAAAGTATAATCCTTCCATGGAGGTACTGTGGAAGGACGAGAGGTTTGCTGAAATAAGCTCGAACATATCACATAATGTCCTATTATAACCACAATTCTACAGTTTTCACAGTGCTTTCCTCTGCTTATCTTATTTAATCCTAAAATAATCTTACGCATAAAGAAATTAAAGTCCTGTTTTTTCTAATCCTTTTACCAATGTCATACACTTAGGAATAGAGACAAGAGGAAGGGGAAGGAAATAGTTCTAAGATTTTGTTGTCTTTAATTATTTTTTATTTAGGTGCCTCAAACATAAACTCAGGGTAACATTTCTCAGCAAAGAATAAAGCCGACATGGCCAAGATGCTTGTAAACTCTCACTTTTTAGTTTACAATTTCTTGGCAACTCCTTTCCCAGATTCTGTTCAAGGTCTCTTCCAATTCATCATGCTTCTTGAAATGGAGGAATTTCCAAGTCTAGTTCAAGGACTTTGCTTCCACCTCACAAGTGACTTGCAATCTCTAAAGGCTCACAAAGCTGGCTATTTAAAGCCACCCTGTTTGATGATCACTATTTTCTTGTCGTGAAGACATGTAGCCCAGTCTTCAGGCCAATAGATATATACCCTAAACTTGAGAAGCCTTATGTTTAAAAATAACACTAAACCTTCACTAGTAATGAAATAAAAGCGGAAGGTGACAGGTCAACAGAGAAAATCTTTGTGTGATTTGCATTCACTTCCCCACCATCAATGTCATCTTTAACCTTGCTTAAAAATAGACTGATTGCCTCAGAGTTGTAGGTCCCTAAGATTGTCAAGACACAAATAGGTAAATGACCACTGTCCTTTACTGCTGAAGAATTTCTCCAGGAAACATTCATTAGGAAGTACCTTAGGGCTGATATGGTCAACACCACCACCAGCATCACTTCTCCCCCTTGTCTAGTCCCTCCTCATCTTCAGGGAATTCTTCTATGTGTGTTATCTTCCAGACGAGATGATAAGGCCCTTCAGGGAAGGAATTTTATCTTTTCTGTCCATCGTATCACATTTAGGCTCTTTCAAAGTCTATATACCTGTAGTGAAAGACAGGGATAGCAAAGCTGCAACGGATAGTTTATTTGTTGCAATAATTGAATTGTGCTTCTCAGTCAAGGATAAATATGCTTAGGAGTGTTTATTAAGTCTGCAGTTATTTCATGACAACAAATGTCCCGAGGTTGATAGCACAGGACAGCCTTCAGAATCTTGTCCTAGATGACATCACCACCACTACCACAATTGTTTGGCTTTGTTTGTTTGTTTGTTTGTTTTTAAATTAAATCATAGCTGTGTACATTAATGCAGTCATGGGGTACAGTGTGCTGGTTTTATATACAATTTGAAATATTTTCACCAAACTGATTAACATGGCATTTTCTTATTTATTGTATTAAGACATTTATATTCTGCATTTTGAAAGATTCACATGTAGCCTTGTAAGATGGACCATAGGTGTGGTCTCTCTACCTCTGGTATATGTGCCTGGCGCCCTACTCCTTTGAGCCACAGGCACCGCCCTGTTGGCTCTTTTGATTTCACTACCCTAAATTGTCTACTTTGTATCCTGGTTTCATAGGCTATGCCTTCCTATATAGTGGGTGGTCTGTCTAGAGTTGCCATCTTTAGCCTGTTGATTTTTCAAATCTCAATTTCTTCATGACTTCCCCTGGAAAACTATCCATGAGGCCACAGTCTGGGTTAAAGACCTGTTTGTGACATGTATCCTTGTAAAATGCACCATAGGTGTGGTCCGACCAATTGCCCTCCCTCCACCCATCCTTTTTCCCTCCCCTCCCCCTCCCCTTTCCTCTTCATCTTGGACTGTAGGTAGATTATAGCTCTCATATGGAAATGTGGGTGCTTATTAATTGGTTTCATAGTAGGGCTGAGTACATTGGATGCTTTTCTTCCATTCTTGAGATACTTTGCTAAAAAGAATATGTTCCAGCTCCATCCATGTAAACATAAAAGAGATAAGGTCTCTATCTTTTTTAAGGCTGCATAATATCCCATGGTATACATATACCACAATTTATTAATCCATTAATCCATATTAATCCAGTGTAGAGTGTAAATGTCTTAACACAATAATTAAGAAAACGCAGTGAAGGCTATGTTAACCAGTTTGAAGGAAGTATTTTGAATTGTATATAAAACCAGCACATTGTACCCCATAAATGCATTAATCTATATAGCTATGATTTAATAAAAAATAAATAAATTCAATAAAACAGGGATGAAAAATGAAAAAAAAAAGACCTGTTTGTGTTTCCACCACATTTTATGACTATGTCTCCATTGCTATTTGCCACTCTGTTATTGTTGATTAATGTATATACCCTTGCTAAATGGTAGGTTCCTGAGGATAAGAGCCCTCCTGTATTTGGATTTGTATATCCATTCCATGGGTGGGGTATAGCACAAAGTAGACCCTCAACACATGGTTACTAAGTCATTGGACATTTTCAAAAATGCAGTGCTCTTTCTCCACTGAGCTTGTTGCCAACAGTAACGTATTTGAATATAAGTATGCCAGCAACCATCTCAACTTTAAAACCTAGTGGAAATCTTAAAAGATAAATAATAGCTAAAACAAATCTTTATACTTTCTGAGATGTAATTCTTTAGTACCACTAAAATTTTCAGAGAATTATTCCATAAATTTCATAAATCTCTATGGGAAATTGTAACAAATACTGTAAGTATCTGAAATAGACAGCAATTGATAGTTTTAAAATTTAAATGAAGAAATACTGTTCTATATTGCAGCCTTGGGTCTTCTTAAAATTTACCAGTTGTCTCTCTCTGTCTATGTGTCTCTCTTTCATCACTATATTCTTCTTAATAATTTCATACTGACTAAGGACGTTCTTCATTCTTCTGGATTTCTGCATCAGATCCCTGTCTATCTTTCAGAAAATAATTATTATCATCTGGGTCAACCATGATATATGTCATGCAAATCTGGGTTTTTAATTTTATCTTTTCTGCATGTATCTTTGTTCCAGACATGCATTGACATAATTATTTAATGTTCGATGCCTTAAATTTATTACCATACATAATTTCAAAGAGACTTTGTATAATTACTAGGTGCCAGATATTATGTTAGGCTTTGTTTGTGTGAGAATAAACATATAATAAAAGAAGAAGCTTTGAAAATATGTCTAGAGCAGCGGTTCTCAACCTGTGGGTCGTGACCCTTTTTTAACATTGAAAATCTATTGTGGCATTAGGAAGGTTGAGAACCACTGATCTATTTTGTGTAAATACATTTTTGTTCAGTTGAATGAATGATCAGTTTATGAATAAAATGACTTAGAAAGTTCAGATTAATGACTTCTTGGAATAATTGCATTAAAAACAAAAACTAATGTGAAATTATTCTTATTATACAGATTGAATTATAACAGTACATGAACTGACTGACAACTGCATTTTGAGCTCCAAATGTTTTCTAAACATTTATTTAAATATGAAATAAATATTCACACTATTATAAATTTCAGTCATTAAGTTTATTTTTTGAGAGTTTGTTTCTACATTTACTACCAAGATCCATTATTCTTTTCATGTGAGTGGGAGTATTCTACTAAGTGTATTTATTTAAGTTGGAACTGTTTCCTAGTCTTCTCTATTTGATTCCAGGTTATGGTTGGTCACAAGAGAAATCAGTGTTATGTGCTAAAGGTTGTAGGGGAGCGCCACACAGATAGCAGCTTTCAGGGATGATCTCTGCCCTGCTGGCTTGCTTTGTTGGGTTAGTGCAGCAAGTGTGCCTGTAGGCCTCACATCCCATGATAGCGCCTTCTTTAACTTTCATGAGTCCTAGGATAGGCTCACCCATAACCTCTGTGGCAAAGGTGCCAGCTGCTTCTGTTCATCACCCACTTCATCTACATTGGAGAACACAGGGGGAAAAAAAGGCTTCAATTTGTCCCACAGTGACCAGTGTGTATTCAGTCTCTTTTGGTTCACATACAGTATTCCTTCCTAATGACCTACAGAAACTTCAGGCACTCTATTAGCACATTAACTGCCATGTGAGTTGTATTTAACTCATGCTACTTGTAAGCTTGGGACTTCATGAAGTTGTGAAACCTCTAGCCCTTGCTTTCATTGTCAATCAGAATGTTTCCTCCACTTCCTGTTGCCACGCCCAGCCAGCCACCCAAGTGGGCCACACCTGCTGGACTGTGCTGTCCCATTACCATAACTTCAGATTGTGAATTTCACCTTGGATGTTTACCTGGGAGCTCTTTGAATGAAATTGAGAGTGAGTATGGGGTGGTGTGACATTATTGTATATACTTAGAGGGTATGATTCAGAGGGCATTATCCAGGACCATCCAAGGTCCACTTCAGACACAACAAAATATTTGTGGGATGACCAAAGATGGGATTCTCAGAAACAAATGCAATAAATATGTTGTGAATCACACACAACTCACAACGTTTGAGCTCCAAACATTTGATGCTCAAAATATATACCATGTAGTACAAAAATCGATTCGAGCACTGGGTAAGTTACATATAAATCACATACAGAAAACAATGTCTTTTTTTAAAAAAACAGTTTTTTCATTAAATTAGAAAGGATCATTTTGTTTTTGATGTTTTTTATTTTATTTTCACAATGAACACCGTGGCCCCTATGAAAAAAAAAATTATCTGATATCCCTTCAATGTGTTAGACAAAGAGGTGACAGTTTTCTATAAGTTTCTTCTCCAGTTTCCACAAGTGCAGAAGGGTTACTCTCTGTAATGAACCTCTTCATATTTATTGTGATAGTTCTGATTCTTTCATCAGATTCTAACTATTACATCCCATATCAGATTTCACATAGGTCTTACATGTTACCTTCATAGCACAGCTAGATCACCACTGATTTGGTGGGACGACAATGATTCCAAGATCCTATAGCATCATAGATTTGGTAAGGGAAATGCTATTGCTGCAATACTTATTTAAAGAAACTTATTTATATTACAGCTAAAATAAAAGCCCAGGAAAAATATGTGCTTATCTACAATTATAGTTAAGAATGTCAACGCTTAGTAATTGGCAGAACAAGTAGAAAATCAGTAAAGTTGCACATGATGTGAGCAACACCATCAACCAATTTATTTTCTAACCTAAATAACAATTACCGAGCCCTCTACCTACCAACAAAATACATATTTTTAAAAGCACACAGGACATTGAAAAAGACAGACTAGCTTTTGAAACACAACATGAATCTCAAAGATTTATAGGTAGTTGTTATAACTGTAGCCCTGGTAGGCGTGTACAAGTAATGAGAATTGCTGAAGCCAAAATTCAGACTCAGATTTGTGTGAATCCAAATCCTTTCTTCTAATAAAGAAAAATAAAATATAAATTATGTTTGTGTGTGTGTGTGTCAGGAGGAGGAGGTGGTGAGAAATGGTGGTTAGATTTCTGGTAGGAGTTGTTTCTGTTTAGAATAACAAACCCAGTCACAAAAATAGCTATTGTTTATAAGTCCATATCTTGTAAGAGCTCAAATTTTGTCAGAAATACAAACTCAAAAAGGCCTATAGTTATACAATATATGATAATAAATACAGATTACCTTGGGAGACATCTAAATATAGATTATTAGGGGAGATTCACGGAAGCATTCAAGTTTTAAGGTTAGAGGTAAGGATGAATAAGAGACACTTTCACAGAAAAATTAACATTTAAATGGAGGTGTGGATTACTCACAATTCAAGAAGGAAGAAATTATAAAGTTCATATGTGATAAGGAAGAGCTAAAAAATAAGTTGGAAAATAGCTAAATATTTCAGATGCAAGAAGAATATGAAATCATATTTGGGGGGGTGACTTGCATAGGGCCTTAAATCATGTACACAGAGGTAAGCTTTTATCATATAAGACATGGGAACCCACAGAATTGAGTTTTACATGTTTGATATTCAATATCAAGTCTATGTTTTAAAGTGACAATTGGTAATAACAGAGGACACAGTTTGAGCCAGGGAAGGGACAGTAAAGGGATGGTTGAGACAAGGCAGAAGGGTGCTGGTGTTTGCAAACCAGCAACCTCAGCACACCACCAAGGAGCTTCTGAGATAGGTGGAATGTCAGGGGCCACACCCAAGCTATTATTATGTGTGTGATCACCTGGGAATTTTGTTAAATGCAGACACCAATTCAGCAGTTCAGAGGTGGGAATCGAGAGTCAGCATTCTCGCACAACTTCCATATGTAAGGAGCAGAGATGAAAAGCAGGCACTATGAAACAATTAAAGAGATATTTATAAAAGAGAACTGCCAAGAATTAGAGTAATTAAATATGTGAGATGCTCAGGCATCAAAAGTTCTTGATAATGTTTCCATTCATATTTTGAACAAGATGAGACTATTTATTATATAAAGTAGGTTAATAAATGCTTTTCAATACACAAGTAATATATATATATATATATTATATTATATATATATGCTTGTTGCTGAAGGTGGGAATAACCTCAGAATTGTAAAAAGGAGCAAGACCAAGGATGTATCATTTCATGTCCCCCAAAGAACCATGATTAACAATTTGGTCATTCTGGTCATCTTCCTCCATGTTATAAAAACTACAAAAAGGAACTTGAATTTGAGCTGAATGATAATCAAATACAACTTAGATTTAGGAAGCTGTAGGTAAAGCAAATGTTTATACCATGCCAAATATCAAAACATATTTTGTTTTGCTCTTCTAAAATGTCTCCCTTGTCCCAGCAGGAGTCCGTTATCCTGTGCTACAGTCATATAAGTAATGTGGTGCTTCAGATGTCTGTCTGGAGCCATCAGGGAAGCAAGAATCCCACATCATTCTCCCCGGACCTCTACAGAAACATCATGGCACAGGCACTTCAAAGTTAACCAGAGCACTGCGGATATGTCTAGGGACAGAGACTCAGGAACACAGCTTGGTGATATTTCTGAGTCAGACGTGCTTGTAGATTGAGCACAGCTGGAGGGACTAAGTTGATGAACCAACTTTTCAATCATGATGTTGTAAAACAAACAAACTCCCATGTCTGCATGCTTGCCTTGTACTTTTTGTGACTTAGAAAATAAACTACTTTCTCATTTCTGAAAACCGTCTTCTTCTTTCTTTTCTCTTTCTTTCTTTTTTTTTAATTGGCAGCACTTTTTTTTAGGGAGGTTAAGGATGAGAAAGAGTATACAGAAGGGACTGGGTAGAGTACGGACAATACCCACCTCCTTGTCTAACGGAAATTGATCTTTGCTTGTTTTCTATTTTTTTTTCCACCTTAAGCATAATTCAAGTTTTCCTGAATCTCCAGTGAATAAAAACAAAAATGAGACAGTGTGGGAATTCCACATACATAATATTTCAACTTCTCTACCGGTCCTTTCCCTGCTAAGCAATTTTAACATCCACATATGAAGAAGGTACCTATACTTCTGCCAACTGGATGCATTTCTGTTCCTTCATCTTCTTTGGGCCTTCTTGGAATGTCTGATCGCATTATGAAATTATAAACGTCCCACTCCTCACAATCTGACCCCTCTCCCTAGTTTATTTTCTCTGCAGTAGATATCCTCTTCTATCTATAAATATTTAATTTGCCTTTTTCTTCTGTCCTTCCAGCACTAGAATGAGAGTTCCAAGAGGGCAAGAATTTTTCTGACCTATACGCTCCCTCTGATCTGGCAGCTACCACCTAGCTTGTAATCAGCCCAAGGCAGTTGGAGCCCCTGCTCCCATCAAGATCAAACCTCCATGGCAAATTTCATCCTGCTTGATTCCTGCCCATTTCCCAGTACTGGCAGCTTCAGCCCAGGCCATGCTCATTCTCAGTCCTGGCAGCGGGAGCCTGCTCTCTCTCTGAACCCCAGTTCCACAAGCAGCAGCCTGTATTTCTCTAATGCCGTGGACTGGTGCTACTCCAGTGCACAGTCTGTAAAAAGCTAGGATTGAAAAGGGCACCTTGCTGTAGCCTCTTCAGTTTTAGAAAGGACATGAGTCCTAGAGGGTGGCTTCCCTCCTTGAAGCAGCTCCTTCACACAGTCTCCTGGCTGCTCTGTAAGTTAGATTGGGGGCTTGGGAGGGTTAAATTCCTCTTCCAAGTGCTGGCTTATGTGATCGCCCAGTGAGAAAGTGGCCTCCATGAAGATTCCCCATCATCCTCTCCTGTACTAGGGGGTCATTTGTGGCTTTCAGCTGGTCCCAACCAAGCAGGCTGCCTGATGTCCTGTCTATACACAACTCGGTCCTTCTAAGTGAAACATGATTGAAATGCTTCTAGTCGGTTATCTTGAAAACAGACAAAAAGATTCTCGTATTTAATTATTTCTAAATATTATTCCATGTTCGCATGTATTGATTTAACTATCATAATAATATAGTCTGTAAATATCAGGTGTGCTCTCTTGACAAAAGAATATAATATTAAATGTCGTACCTTAAAAGAAGATATTTTCTTTATATTGTGATGTTTCTTAGTGAAAGCAACTATATTATATCGTCCTGCTTTGTGTTACATTGTTGAATTTATAATAGTATTCCGGTTTATCCTCCTCTATGATGGTAAGTACATAGGAGAAACAAAAGTGTGTTAAACGCAACAACTGAAAGAGAATCCGTCCATTGCCATGTTTATAATTAACTTAGAGAATCAACTGAGAGTTACAGGTATTCAGAAATATGTGATGCATTATAATTCAAGAGAATAAAATTATTAGCATTCTAAAGACTTGAAATCCATCAAAGCAAAACAAAATAAAGGAAACCAATCAAAATGCCAAGAAAAACCACTCCTGTCATCCATTGGATTTGCAATTTTACATAACCTAGCTTTACCCCTGTTATATTCATATCTAGGTAGGCACATCGCTACCTCATCTTTCTGGGAAAAATAACAGGCTCAGATGCTTTAGAAAAGTTGCTATGATACACGGGGAATTGGGTGATTAATGCAAAATCAATACCACTATCAAAGCGTCTACCTGATTTATCTTACAATCAAGATGAGAAAATCATTTTAATGTTATGACTCAGCAGTTGTCAAGATGTCAACCTCTCACCAAATGATTCCAAGTCAGGAATGGACTTGCTTACTCTGCAGAAACAGGTGAGAGAGAAAATGTGAGTAGAAATTCACCCGAAGATGTGCTTCAAATGTATTAAGTTTGAGCTCTCTCTCTCTTCTCCATATTTTTTTCAACCATTGTTGCAGAGCACAAACAATGCAATCAACAATAAACTGGACAGGATACTTGTGCCCCCAGAGAAATTATGTAAATATGAAATAGCTAAATGAAATCATTTTACCTAAACTTGCTGCTTAGAATGGCTCTAAGCTGCCAAGTTGGGTAGGGAGAGTTTCAGAGCCATTTAAAATGTACAACTAGGCTTGGTGCCTATGGCTCAATCGGCTAAGGTGCCAGCCATGTACACCTAAGGTGGCAGGTTCGAATCCCCAACCTGGGCCCGCCAAACAACAATGATGGCTGCAACCAAAAAATGGCTGGGCATTGTGGCAGGCGCCTGTGGTCCCAGCTACTTGGGAGGCAGAGGCAGAAGACTCGCTTGAGCCCAGGAATTGGAGGTTGCTATGAGCTGTGATGCCATGGCACTCTACCCAGGGGGATAGCTTGAGGCTCTGTCTCAAAAAAAAAATGTACAACTACATAGTTCTCTATGTTAGAGAGAATCCCCCAAGACTCTTGACTATTGAAGCTTCCTTCCCAGCAACCACCCCTGTGCACCACAAAATTCTCATCTCATAAGCAACAAGACTTACTGAAGCATGCCAACAGATTAATTTAGATAAAAGCTGAGAAAATTCTAATGTAGCCAATTTCAAGTTATCAAGTTGAGGCGAATTGGAAAACTAAGCATGGCCTGTATTCAAAAATTTTTCAGAAACCTGATAACATAAAATTTGACCTTTTACAACAGAGATTCGTTGCCTCTTATTTGATATAATCATTTGTACACCACCTCCACTTTAGATATACACAATACACACACCCTTTCTCTCTTCATCATAATCTCTGCATAGGCGGCCCTTTCTCATCCTTCAGATTGAGGGTAAGTCCCACTTCCTTCTCTGAGAAGCCTGTCTTGACCGTCTTATCTAGAATAGCTTTATATTGGCTATTCTCTATCTTAGCAACCTGTGTTTCCTTCATGTCCCTTGTCTGAATATGTTACTCAAAAAATATTTATAACTCTCTGCCACAGCTGTAAGCGTATGAAAGCACAGCCATGTCTCATGTTTTGGTATGTTAGAGATTAATATTTAGTATTTAGTACTTGGTAAGGTATAGGGCCTAACCAATATTTATGGAATAGATAAATACATAAAAATACATTCTATATGGAGTTTCCGTTGACCCTTTTTTATAGAAGTGCTCTCTCTCTAAGTCTCAATAAAACCAGTAGACTCAAGTGGCAAGAAACAGAAACCCCAAATGTATTGAACTTAGAAGAAATACTATTAACTCATACAATAAACATCCAAAAACTGATGTCCAGACATGGCAGAAATCAGGCTTTAGAAATGGCATCAAAAGCCCAGACTCACTACTTTCCTCTTCATCTTTCAGTTCTGCTTCAAATGAAGACAGCTTGATTTGGGGAACAATTGTCTATATGTTGCAAATGTATTTTCTAGAAAAGCCAGGAGTATATTTAATGATTATAGCAACAACAGAGAAAAACTACCCTAATGGTTACTACAGTAAATGACCCACCTTAAACTCCAGTTGGTCTGACTTGGATTAGTCTGTGAAGCTAAGAGAATAAATGCTTTGATTGGCCAGACCAGACTCACCATCCAACACTATCATCCAATTCCAACCTCCAAAAACTAATTAGGATGTTATTTTTGTACATGAAAGTGCTGGGAAGACTGAAAGAATAGCTAATCTGATCCACCACATCTTTTACTTGTAACTGTTTTAGAATGGTTGTGTCTTTTTTGTCCCTTTTTACCCAACTGTCAGCTCCTTGTTTGCTATGTCAGGTTTACTGTTTGTGTGAAACAAAATCTCTTGTTTACCACCTTCTCACAACAAATGTCTTATGAATTAATTAATGCATGAATAGATGTTTTTCTGAATTTTTGGCTGAAAATGAGCTGAATATTCTACTTAGATCCAGAATCTAACATTGTCTTGTGAGAATCACTCTTTGGCTGGGTGGAAGGATGGGGCGAGTGATGTTACAGAGGAAAATTCCTATGTCAGGCTTGGGGTCTGTAGCACAGTGGTTACAGTGCCAGCCACATACTCCAAGGCTGGCAGGTTGGAGCCTGGCTCAGGCCTGCTAAACAACAGTAACAACTGCAACCAAAAAACAGCCGGGCATTGTGACAAGTGCCTGTAGTCCCAGCTACTTGGGAGGCTGAGGCAAGAGAATCGCTTAAGCCCTTGGGTTAAGCTTAAGGTTAAAATTGAGGTTGCTGTGAGCTGAGCTGTGATACCACTGCACTCTAACATAGTGAGACTCTATCTCAAAAAAAAAAAAAAGATTCCGATGGTCAGTGATTATAATTTCAGAAAAGGGCCTTCCCAAACAGTATTCTATCAGATAATTATTTCCATCAAAATACAATCAGTATAAGAACAGCTCAGTGAAATACTTTTGAAAATATAAAAATAGCCAGTTACTATCTAGAATATTATTTATAAGTTGTAGCTCTCTACTTCCTATTTTTACAGGAAAGAAAGAATACAGTTGTTTTACAGAAAGAAAGAATACAGTTGTTTTAAAGAAAAAAACAACTGTATTCTAACATCAAAGGAGATACAGATAGGCTTCAATATATGTGGCAAACTTCTTTTTTTATTTTTTTTGAGACAGAGCCTCAAGCTGTCCCCCTGGGTAGAGTGCTGTGACATCACAGCTCACAGCAATCTCCAACTCCTGGGCTCAAGCAAGTCTCCTGCTTAAGCCGCCCAAGTAACTGGGACCACAGGTGCCTGCCACAATGCCCAGAGATTTTTTTTTGGTTGCAGCTGTCCTTGTTGTTTGGTGGGCCTGGGCTGGATTCGAACCCGCCACCTTAGGTGTATGTGGCTAGCTCCTTAGCCACTTGAGCCACAGGTGCCAAGCCACATGTGGCAAACTTTAAGGGTATCATTAATGTCTACAGATTCCTTTAGGTCTGCAGTAAATAGTAAAGCTATAAGTAGTCAATATGTACCAAAAAACCCAAGTTTTTGGCATATACATACAA